>JAPDSC010066584.1:232950-252858 GCA_026290005.1 Latrodectus geometricus | reverse complement strand
TGCAATATCGCATATGCACTTCATCTCAATTAAAGCAAAGCTTTACAAAATTGTTATTTTAAAAGAATTCTTATATACTGTTTCTAAACGCTTAAAATCACTGTTTTCTAATTCAATTTACTTTGATTAAAGAATATCATTAAATGAATGTCAGGAACATTTGTATTTTAAACAGGGTGGAAAGAAAATACCAACTTATAGTAACATAGGTGATCTAAGTTTAATAAGGTTGTTGAAATTAAGGGTGATATCATATTTTTAAAGTCATTCTAAAATTTATTTTCATATAAATTTAATAATTTTAACGATTCATAGTATAAGTAATTTATACACACCTAGAATATACATTCTCTATAAGCAATATGTATTGTGTATAAATATTAAGAGAGCATAAATTAAATTTTTAACATTTTTTTTTAAATATTCATTTTAACAAAAATAAATATCAAATTATTTAAATCATTTTTGTTTAAATTATGTAATTAATTAAGGTATTTTTGATTATTGTGTAATTTTGAAAGTGAAAAAGGTCTAGATAATCAAGTGTTAACAGAAAATTCATCATAAAGTTATCCAATAAGTTGTGGGGTAAAACTCTTTTCTCATTTCCCTTCTCCACAACCTTGAACTTTATTACGTTTGTGCATGCGTGAGACTCCAAGAATAAAAAGAATTTTGTGTTTCTTTGGAAGAATTTGTTGAACTACTTCGAATTAGAAACATCTCTGTAACTTTCTTCTTTACAATTTTATAATTCTTTCAATGTATATTCTTATTAAATTTATAACTATAGACATTTTAATAATTAATTAGAGCTCGTATTAATTCCAAAAATAATACTGAACCTTTCACATAGCCACAATTTAGATACTTCAATATTTTGTCTCACCATTCACAGTTTAAAAAAATAGAATATAATAAAATTGAATATTGTATTTAATGCTTGGGATGATTTCTATGGGTTTTAAAAGTTGTAATTTAAATATATTATATGATGATAAATAAAATAATAAAAAATGTGTTCTTATAGGAAATATAACAAAATTTATTTTTAAAATTGAAAATTTACTCAAAACAAATAAGTTCAAATATGAAAATGTGTAAATTATGCTAACTTAATTTAATCTTATTAAATAATAAATAATGTATTGTTAATAAAGCTAATATATAACAGATAAAATAATACTTACTTGATTGTAATATTTCAGATAAAACAAGAGCCATTATATCTTTACAGAAATGTGAATAAATAAACTGTACTATATTATTATTAATATATCGCCAATTAAAGTGTATTCTTATGTGCTAAAGGAAAAATGCTTAAATTGAAAAAGTAAAAAAAAATTACCTTTATAAAGAAAAGGAAAAATAAAGGTGAAAACAGTCGCATTAAAATAAATATAAACAATGTACAATTATATTAATATAAGCAATATAAGCAGAACAAGATCATGGCAAAAACAGAAATTTTGTAAGCCCTGTCCATCAGTTTTAAATATTGTCGCTGAATTTTATTAATTCGCGTGAAGTAATTCAATAGAATGAGAAAATACAATGATAAATCTAATGGGATTGCTAGAATCATAAGAAAGAAAACATACTTTCCTGCAGCTTGTTTACTTATTAAAAGGTTTCTATTGTAACTAACATCATCCCAATTATTTTCCCTCTTGAGTCATTAGACAGAGAGATTAAGCTATCAGAATAATTCATAATAGCCATATTATGACCCTTGTTTTTATATACGCATACCATTTTCAGAATTAATAAGTGATTAATTCCCAATAACTTTAAAAGAAACAGTATTTGATAAAAAAAATATTTATTTGTGAAAATTTAGAATCCTAAAAAAATGTCTGAATATTTCGTAAGACTCCGCAATCGAAATATGAGTAAAGTAACATCTAGAAAGAAGCTAACAAATCATGTAAAATTTACATCATCATGCATTTACGGTGATGAAATATTCAAATCATTAGCATTTCAGCGCATCCTAGAGAATTATAAGGGTGCATACAAATAACTATATAAAGGGAACTATATAAAGGTAAATATTATATAACTAACTTAAAAAATACCTTGTTTTTTTATCATAAGTTGTTTAATTATGACTCGTAGATGGCATCTTATATCTTTCGAACAATTTTGAGCGTAAACAAAGAAGAAAAGTAGCCTATAGAATATATAAGAAAAATCAATGATCGTGTAAAACGAAACAAAGCAAGTGTGATGTATATTTGTTAATGTCTATTCATAACATTTTTCATAGTTTGTAGCTTATTGGAATAACCAAAGGGCGTTCATTGATCCATTGACTTTTAACTTAGAATCACAATCGATTTCTCCACTAAAGATGCGACGGTGATGGACAAAAAAATGGAGCTATGCTGTCTTTACTGATATATCCTACCTGGAGCATCATGATCTTTAAATTCGAATAAGGAAATAATGTGTTGAGAGAATATTGGTGTGTTCCATTATGCATCGCCTCTTAAACTCTGCACATGATATCAGAGTTTGAGGTTTCAAAGGATTTCACTCATGCAAGACTTTAGAATGCATTTCTGAAATGGTGAAAAGCTATTACTAAATAAAAGAGGTGTTACAGCATAATATTCTCCTATGCTTCCAGCTCTTGCCATCAACTTATTCTGCCAAAATAATGCATGAAGACAAGCTGTTTTCAATGTTGATGAGATATTTAGACACAGATTCAATTGCTTTCATGGCTAACTGGTTCTGCTTTTAAATGTTAATAGACAACATAATCTGGTTTCCATATTTATGTATTTCAGTTTTAAATTATCTCAAACAGTAGTAAAGTATATAAAAAAGCAAATTATATGATGTTGTGTTATAAACAGAGAAATAATTGTTTTTAAGACAATAATGAAGCCAAATCTAAAATAGAATAATGTATAAATAAGTAGAAGATATTTTTACTTATATACATATCAACATCTATTTAGTTTTAACCATTCGCTATTAATAATATTTTTGTCTTTATGGTAACTTTATATCATCTCCTTAAAAAATAAATATATAGTTAATCAAACTTATGACTAAAAATTTATTTTATGCTGAATTTATTTGTAGTTATGCAATTTACTCTAAGCTTGAAACAAACATTATTCTAAATATTACTAAGCTTAAATATATTTTTGTAAATTTCAGGTCTTAAAGAGCTTAAATTTTTATTGAAAAACATTAATTAATTACTTTAATATAATTAAAGATACCTGTCAAACTATTTTTCTAATATAATATAAATGTTTCAAATTTCTGAATTATTAAATAATTCCAAATGTCAGGGATTTTATATATGTCTTAAGAGAAAATATTTTTCACAATTATACCTCAAGTACTGTAGTGAAAAATGCACAAAGATAGAAATACTTGTTAGATAGAAATGCATACAGAAAAAAAATAAAAAAAAGAGGAAATATTAGTTATTAAACATAGTGTTCGAAATGTTAATCATATTAATGAGTTTTATCATTTAACCTCTAATAATTGTACATTACGTTGAAAACTGAATTTTTTAACACAAGATTTGCCTTCAAAAACAGCTTAAAAGAAATGCATTTTCCAGGCCATTTTTATTAATTTCTAATATTTGAATAAAAATATTTTTTTCTTAACACTTACTTAAAAGAAGAAGATATGTAAAATCATTTATTTGAAAAAGTGTTTAGTGTTTTTATTTATTTTTTATGATACATAGAATTTTAAAATTTACAAAACATATATTATTTTAATTACTTAATATTACTTAACACTTAGTAATAGAAAACGAATTATTTAATCCATCTTAACTTTGAAATTACTGAATAATTTAAGTTTCGTTTTGCTAAGGGTATATTTAATTATTCAATAGTAAAACTTATAAGTTCATTATAACACATTTTTATAAAAACTGGTTTCATTTCTATGTTTGTAATATTTAATATAATGTGTAGAATACAGAAAAATATTGTAAATTAACACATCTGCTAGTTGTAAGATAATGCAATGTTTGTAAAAAAGATATTTCCATTTATTAAAGATATTTTAATATTTTTATTATCTTATAATAATATTGTATAGTAGCATATTAAGAGATATGATTTCACTCTAAAGCACTTTGGCAAAAAATTTCATTCTTTAAATCATTGGAGTACATATATATTAATATTATTTTTGACTGTTCAGTCCGTCTACTTATGTGTTACTACTTAATATAGAATTACATCAGAAAATAAATGATGATTGTTTCTCCTCTATTTATACAATCCTTAATAAACTACTAAGATAATAATTAGTAATTCATTTTTATGTATTTTGAAATTGAAAAAGAATTAAAATTCATTCGTTTTGTTTTAATCTTCAAACTTCAAATAAATTATTGTTATCTAGCTGATATAATTCTGATTGTGTTTGGTGATTTGATTTGTTATTAAAAACATTGAATATGTTTGGTAATATGCTTCGATATTAACACATCATTCGTTATACACTAAATGTATATTAGTCTCTATTTTCCTTATCCCTAGGGAATTTCTTTCAATTTTGTACACTAAACCAAACTTTATTTTTATTTTGGCACACTGTTACAGTGGAATTGCTAGCATATAAGGAAGAATGTATTCCCCTTTCGTTTACGACGGATAACATCAACTGCTTTCTAGTGTTCTGGGTTATTGGTCCTATTATTGCTGTTTCAGCGCTGATAGCACTCTTTTCCCGTGTATTCTTCATCTGGTGAGCAAAGGCAAGAACATTAAGTCGGGAACGGTTACACTACGTGGTCGGCAAACAAATACGCCGTCTTCCTTCAATGTTTGAAGAAGTATTATGCACATGGTACAGCAAAATATCAACATTATCATTCGTTGTTTTTCTCATTTCTTCAGTGTAACTATTTAGAAAATTACAGGGCATCGGGCTGAGGCTTTTTTGGCCTCTTGAGTAATGGCATGTTTATGAAATTGACTATTTATTTTGGAATGATTTTTGCGTTTCTGTTTATTGATATGGCTCTATAAATTTTATTTTTATTATATACCTCTCTCTTTATATATTTTATTTTTATTTATTTTTCAATACACTATATCTAAAAGCCTATTGAATGGCAGATTTAAAAAGTGATATTTCAAAGAACTATTACGAATACCGTTTATACAACTTTTTTTGAAAATGTTTCAGCATTTTACAAAGTATTTAAAAAAACAATTCAATACATTTTGTTTTCAGAAAAATTTATGTCATGATATCAGTGTAAAACTTTATGGGTAGCTATTAACATATTAAAATAAATTTATCAAAAGCTCAAAGTTATATTTGCTTATGAAATTTCTAGTTTAATAAATGTTTGCATTTTGGATATTTAAATAAAATATTTCTTCCTTCTTTGATACAACGATAAATATATATTCTTCCAGTAATATATTTTTGCTAAAATTTATAAATAAAATTTTTATTATGGCTTTTTATAAGAAATTTTTAACTCGAATAAAGATGAATGATTTTTGTGGTATAAAATCATTTCTGCTTTTTATGCATTTCAGTAACAAAGCTTTGTTATTGCATCACTGCAGCTGTTTATTGCATAGCTAAAACTTTTACTATATACTTTATCATGTGATAAAATTATAAGTTGTAATACTAATATTATAGTTGTAATACTAATTACAATTGCTATTTTTACTTAAAATTTCAAGTTTTTTGATAATTTATGCAATTAAAAATGTGGGAGAATTATTAAATAATTAATACATAGGATTTTATAAATATTTGTATGTTATAAGTTAATTATGCATGCTGAAAAAAACAACCTTTAGTGGAAAATTTACTTAACGATAATATAAATTTCATAAGTATTTTAATAATCTCCTTTTAAAAAATACCAAAAAACCTATACCATCGTAGAAAATAAAATACATTAAAACTTCTAAAGTAAAGTATTAAATTATTCCAGCGGAAATAAATTTAATTAAATATCTGAAAGATGATATTTTAAGTAGCTTAGTGCAAATAATCAGGCATAAATTCCATTTCCGTTAATGATTACTCTAAAATTTAATATGTTTACCCAAAAATATATCTCATTTAAGTTTATCATAGGTCTTTGTAAATATCTGTTTCATCACGAAATGAAAAAAATTGTTTAGACATCAGAAGATAAGAACTTGAAATTAGATACTAATTTGAATAAATATAAACATGGTTAATGAATAACATTTATAAATATATGATGAAAGGATATTTTACTTAAATGTATTTCATAATTGTAACATATCTTACGTAACTGAATTAACTACGAGTAGAATTAAATTTTGGTACAAATTTACATTTAAGTGAATGGATGTTTCTATTTAGTTTGATCTCAAATTAATATTAAATTTTTTCTGAAATTATTACTTTAAAAATCATTATTAGAATAAAAGAAAATAAGAAAAATTTTAGTGCTTTATTAAAACGAGACCAATTTTCTGAATAAAATGCTTACAATTTTAAATTCTGTTTAGAATTATTTAAAATTAGTTTAGAATATATTTTTATTTACTTTTTAATTATAGGATATATCTCTTAATATTGAAACAATTTGTGACAAAACTTACATTATCCATTAATGAAAGAGTTTAAATTATTTAATTAAAATTTTATTTTACTTAACAGCATAAATTTAAAATCTGTACAAATATTTTAGAAAACATTAAACTTTAATATAAAATATATTTATTTGAGGAAATTATTTATAATTTCTATAAAACGCTAAAGATATTAAATTAATTGCATTATAATCCAGTTTTTTACTTTATAATAATGATTTCAGCAACACAAGAAGGAGATAAATGACATTTTTATGCATTAATAACGCAGAATTAATGAAAGTAAGATGTTTGTTAAAACGTTTATTGTAATAAGCTGGATAAATTAAATTGAAAAAAGAAAATTAAAGCATATAGAAAAAACTTCTTAATAAAATGCAACAAGATTATTCTATATGGCCTAATTATAACATACTCATAACATCTCTCAAATAGTGAGAAAATTATGTTTGTATTACAAATGAGTTATAGTTTGGGAATAAAACGCAGAAAGAACATATTGCAGTATTTTGTTCAATATTATTTTTCTTTTTCAACTGTTAAACGCGATCAACAACTTATTCTTTTTGCTATCAAATACTTTGCGGAATTGTGTAGTTTAATGTAAAAATTGATATTTTATTTACTTCTAATATTCAACATCTCTACTAACATTTTTAAAACATTTTCGCTTATTTATTTTACATGACTCAAAAGTCTTATCCTATATTAATAATACTCTTCAGAAAACATTTATCTTTTATTTGATATAGATACCTGTGTTTAAATATAACTTTTGTAAAAAAAAAAAAAAAAAAAAAAAACAATGTCATAATTTATCACTTATAATAATATAAATTTATCCAAATCATTTATTAATTAATTAAAATTATTGATAACGAGAAACCACCTGCTGATCAAATCAGATGAACATCATTCAAATAATTTCATTTGACAATTTTTTTTTATATTTTCTCTACTCAAAGTTTAATTTTATTAAAAATTTACAAATGTATCTGTAAGTATTTTCAATGAATTAATTATGGATAGTGTAATTTTAAAAGTTCGCATATAGTAAACAAATTAACAAAAGAAAATTTTTATGATGACTTTGGAATATTATAATATTGGAATTTTTAAAATACTAAATGCTAAAAAACTATCTAAATGAGGAATTCAGCTTCCTTAACGAATTTATAATGGTTAATGATAAAATGAATGATGTTAAAATTAAACCAGAGAAAATATTGCTAGAATAATTGAATTCTTAAAAAAAAATAGATTTAAACTCTTGTATTTAATTTTTCTCAGAAACTCCTCAGAAAAAATAGTTTTTTTTTTTTCAGGAAATACAAAAACTTGTACATTTAGTTATAAAATTTACATTGTTGTTCTGACAATTTGAAGTAATTTGTGTATACTGTGAAATATGCAAATTACTTTTAAGTGATAACTTTTATTATTTATTTGATTTTTGATTAATATAGAAATAGTTTTCAAGAAGATTGCGTATAATCAATTTGCCTTAATTTTAAAATTATATTCTTCTAAATGAAATAAATCGAAATAGATGGTAGTCAATATTATTCAAAAGCAGTGAATTCTGAGTATCTTCTAGATAAGGTTCGAAATGATTTTCTAAAGATTCTCATATTTCATTTTTCATCAAATATTGAAATGATACAATATGTTTGAAATATTCTGATACAAAGAAAATGCTCTAAATATCGAAAACAAATTTAAAGATTATACCTTCTTGGAAGTCACGATGGAAAATAAATTTATGTGATTCGTTCATTAAGCATTGATGTATTTTTCTAGATGGCATTTTTTAAAAAATATTAAATCAATAAATTAGATATATGTTTGACGCTAAAAATAAATCAAATAAATCTTGTTTGTTTTAATATCTTGTTTAATAAATAAGTAGTTTTTTTTTCGAATTAATATTATATAGTTTCAAACTCTCATTGTTTTTGTTATCGTTTTTCTTATCGTCACCAGATATTTTTATGAAAAGAGATGATGTCTTTTTGGTAGTGTATATTACAAATATTTTAAAATTAAATAACCATTCCAAAATTAGTGTGATGTGTCAACATATTACAGATTTGTAACTTTTTCATGAGTAAACAATTTTTGTTATTTTGAAACAATAATTTAAATACAAAATCTGTGTTTTTTCTGTTCGTACTGATAGTTTAAAAAACAGAGAAATAATTGAAATATATAAATTTTATAAATGTTAATTAAAAAATGATTCTTGATATGGATGCACACTAGAATATGTTAGTAAAAACTAGTTGAAATTCTTGACAATATTTATATTATATTAAATTAATGACAATTGAGATAATATTTGTTAATATTCGTTAGAAGTATTAATAAACATAATCTTAAATATTATATAATTAATTTTCAAAATTAATCTTAAAATATGAGAAATACTAATGAAAAAAAACAAAGACAAAACGTACATTCTCGTAATAAGTTTTGAAAAATTATATAAAATTAGTAAAGATTTATTTTGAATTTAAACATAAATACTATCATCACCATATTTTATATTGCTTACATTGGCTGTCTATGTTGTTAAAACTATTTATGAGTATTATCCACCATTTCAAAATTTTCATATTTTATACCAACTATTATTGGATATTCGTATTATTATAATTAGATATTATAATTATTCTTGTCAATTTTCTAATAGAATATTTCTCGTTACGTACTACATAAGCCAATTAAATGCTACTTTTAAAAATTCATGAATACACTAAAGATAAAATTGATTACAGCAAGTACAGTTTCATAATATTTAACAACATAAAGGAAATTTAAATTTAAAATAGGCAACTTAATGTAAATTTAATATTTTCATTTGTAAAATACACTTCTATTGTTAAGTTTAAAATTTTCAATAATAAAATACGTATAGTAAAGTATTGCATATCAAACATTAATTCTCGGTTCATAAAATTTAAATTTATAAAAAGCACATACATTTACAAGTATTCAATATTTTATCCCCTCACTTCCAATAGCAAAAAATAATAATTTTTTATCTTATTTATCATAAATTCTGTACAAGGTGAAAGTTTAAGAATTTCATAGCAATCCCCCAATTCCTTATCCTCTCGTTAAAATATATGTATCAAGTTCTTTTATCATTATTTAAATGAAAGAAGAAGAAAAAAGTCAGAAAGTTTCGATGTGCATTTTAAAAGGAATGTTCTTTTTATGTAAGCGGATTTGGCGAGACATGGGTTGGCAAACTGGGTGCACAACTGGAACTATTGATCTCACGTTTCAAGCAGAATTGGCAATTTGAATAAATAAAAAAGCAAAGTTTTTTAAAAAAGATATCATTTGAAATGTATCGTATATTTGTCGTTTCAATCACTCTTTTCAATTGAATCAATTATATGTAGCTGATATAAATACAAAAATTTCCTCATCTTCGTTTTGAATTGGATGAATTGAAAATAAAGCAAGACGTGCTTTTTATAAAATTTTTAATTTTGGGAAATATAAAGATTAAAATGTATTTTTGAATATTCATGCATAAATTGATTTTGGTGAATATTATTTTGCAAAAACTAAAAGAATTTTTAGATGTCTCAAATATATATTTTAAGTATAAATCAAATGATATATAATTCTTACTAGTATTTTTGAAAAATAGTTTAGTTTAGAAATTATAGTTCGATTTTAAAATAATATTAATAATGAAGTGTTGCTCTTAAAAATTTTATAAACTTTCTTAATAGTATTCTTTCTCTACAGTTTGAAATCTGTATTTAAAAACAACTTATATTCATGGGTCAATAACTATTCGTTTGGTCAATTTCAAATATTTTTAAATTTTAATTAATATTCCCTTTATAAACATTAAAAGAGTTCATAAAAGGATATTAAATTTTCTAAATTATTATATTTTCAGATTCATTCTATTTTTTCTAATTTAGTAAATTACCAACGAAAATTAATTATAAGAAAAGCATCAACAAAAACTACAACTCAAAAATGTATTATTTAGTACGAATTTTCGTCCTATTTTACTTTTAAAATGCATCTGTTTGCTTATTTAAAAAAGATCAAACGTTTCTTGAAAGATATGTTGGTTTAAATATTCAAGAAATTTTTAAAACAGTTATGAAATCTACCATCATATACTATTTTATAAATTAATGCCCATGTGAGATTTGAACGCAGTAATAATTATAAAATCTTAAAGCGCATAAAATCTGTAAAGCGTTATTCTAATGTTTAAATTTATTCAGATGGTTAATAAAATTTTAAAATTTTATCCGAGACGTTTTTATAATAATATTGATTTCCGCAAAAAATATGACATAAAAAGTTAAATATATATGTGCTAAAAAAATCACAATATCATAGCATTATACATCCCTCATATGTATCTAAATCAATAAGCACAGAGTTTTAGTTTCAGAAAATTAAAGATAACATTTGTCAAAAATCATTTAAACATTCTAAAAAGCATGTAAAAATTTAAACAATGAATTCTTAGAAATAAGAATGTTTGTCACACTATATTTCAGAAAAAATTCAAGGTGTGATATATTAATTTCTTATTTATGTGGTAATGTGATATATTTATACTTTTTTGCATTAATTTTGTATTCTACAGTATTGCAAGGTAATATTCAATATAATTCATATTTTTAACATATGCTGGAAACACTCCAATGAATTCTTTCAAAGATGAGAATTTAAAAGTAAAATTTGTAAGTAATAAGATTAAATTTGTAAGTAATAGAGAAATGCTCAGTAAATAAAATTATAAACAATTGAAAAAAATTGTATTCCTTAAAAATAAATAATGAATTATTACAGAAATGTATTTATAGAGAAAAAACAAGAATTGATACCAAAATAAAAATATGTATTGAAATCTGCAATCATAATTGCATATCATAATGAAAAAAATAATTTTAAAAAAATTGAAAGTTGTTTGAAGTTGTTCAGTTGGAAACATGAATTGCTTCAAATTATCGTATTCTTAAAAGAAAGTTTACAATTCACCACAAACTTTTATTTGTGCTTAAAGAAATCGGATTGGCCCTTCCTTACAAGAGATGTTTTGTTTCAAACAAAACAATAAGATGCTTTTGTCGAAAAAAAATTCTTATATCTAAAATTTTCCAAATTCTAAGTTGTAATGCAGCTTATAATCGGAATTATAATAACTGTTAAATGAATGTGAAATAAAATATTGTTTTTTTTCAAACTCTTTTTAATATTTGAAATGATTAAATTGAGTTATAGTTAAAAAAATGTTAAATTCTCTAATAAAGACTAATAAAATAATGTATTTTTAATGGCTTAGTTTTCTGTACTTGCCTATTTATATATTTTTCAAATACTCCTATAAGTTTGATTTGTTAATACAAATCAAAATAATAAGTAATGTAAGTAATAATAAAATTTGAGTAAGTAGCTATTTTTAATAAAGTAATATTCAATGTTGAAAAAATATCGGAAACAGCATGCTATTTTAATTTAAAAAATTGCTTTAATTTATTCAATTTGATTATATAAGTATATATAAAAATTGTTCACATTTTAATGGAATATTAAAACATTTTACTCTTTAATTTATATTATTATTGTCAACACGAATGAAAATGAAATGAATCTGAAAGATGACTCATTTTCGAAAAAATATCATTTTCTAATTTAGTGATATTTTCTTATGGCTGGGAACTATTAAAATTGAAGAGATCAGAAATATTACAAAAATGACATAATGGAAAGCAAAGATTTATTCCATGAATTTAGAAAAATGTATCACATGTTGAATATTTACTTATTACTTATATATTTACTTATTAAAGCAATAAAGTTCAAAAATATAAAGAAAAAGCAGAACAGTTTACTTCTTCACTTTAGCAAACAGATAAAAGCTTCATTTCTAACTTATAGGATGCTAAATCGAATTTAACGGAATTAAACAACATATATTTTTCCTCAAATATGGTAAATACATTATTATTAATATATTTTTTCTCAAATACAGGATAATAAGTAACTATGCAACATTTAAATATAATTAAGTGCACAAAATATCATAAAGAAAGATAAACGACGCATTTTCCAGCCATATTCAAATAAAATATATACAAGGTACATGTGAGTACAAAAGAGAATAAGTATGCACATTATAAAGTGATACTATTTAGCTTTTTTATTAATTTAGTATATTTATTATATTAAATTTGTATATTTATTTAAATTAAAATATTATGATAATGAGTGATTTCTATTTTTACAAAATGTCATTATTTAAACTGTCGGTATCCTGTAAAAAGTCTCATAGACTCCCTAAACGACTTCTAGTTTTTTCTTTCATTAGGACCAGCACTACTTAATAGCTTTACTTGTATTTGATCTCTATATGACACTAACGACACCATTCAAAATTTTTGTTTTCTTAATTAATAAAAATCTGCCTCTAATCAGTTCTATCGAAATTCCTATCACGAGTTCATGATCAAATGATTCAGCCATTGATCCAGCCCTCACAAACTCATCAGCTAACTCAGGAACACCAAGGTGTCATGGCACTCACATTAATTTCAGAGAATTATTATCAGCTAATTTGCCCAGAATAAGGTAGTGTTCCGAAATGAGAACAAAAGTTAAGGTAAACTACTGCAAAGCCAATAATACATCTTAATGACAGGACAGGTAATTATTCTTTTGTGAAAATATGGGATGATAAGCATATTCTATTGCACTTGAGAATGGCCAAGACGTTTGTATGGAATATAGTTGTATGCTTCTCCAAAGAGAATTTCAGCTTTGATTATCAGTTGAACAGCAAACAGTCCAATTTTCCAATGTTGGAATCTCAATTTTGAACCATCATTATACTAATAACTACAATTTGCACTAATGGCAAAATTATTCCACTCACCACGTAAAGGAAATTAGGTTGTATTAAGTTCTCTTGTCAAAAGAATATTTAACAATTATGTAATGAGTAGGCATTCTTACTAAAAGATGGCTAACTATGTTTGCATTAAGATTTTACCAAGACAAAAATTTGCTGTAAACCGTCCGCTAAAATGCATATGTAAGCATTTTCTTATCATAGTTTTGACTTCAATGTGCATATAAAGTGGGTGTATAGATACTCAGAGATAGCTAAGCGAAACAACCTTTGAAGTGTTATTAAATATGCTATATAAGTTTTATTTCTAATTCTAGACCACCAGACAATTAATCCATAAGTAAATATGAGATAAATTGTTATAGCGTAAATGCAATGATAATTTTAACTTTTAAACCCAAATACTCACAAATACACTTCAAGAAAGCCATAAAGCATTGTTTTGTTCTTTTAATGCCAAAATTGAAATGTCTGTTCCAACTTAAAATCATGTCAAAAAGACTAAGACTGAATTTCAATAATTTGGAGAATCTCAATCGTTAGTTGACATCTTGCTCAACCAAAACGTAAATGAAACGAAAAACTTTCAAAAATATAAAGTTGCAGCTAATTAAGGAAAAGAAAATCAATTCAAAAGAACATTGGTTAAGAAATTGTTTCCAGTTGACATGCTATTGTAATAAATAACTATTTTATATTATGAGTTTTATAACTTGTTGACATTAAAATTATTCTTATAATCAAATCAATAGAGAGAGAGAGGTCTATTTTAAAATTAACATTGAAAATGCTTCCAACTTTTTTATTATAATTTCAATTATAAGGAGAGTAGTTTATTTATTAGGTAGGAAGAACAATACAAGTAAGATTTTGTTAAAATATTTAAATAAAATTGATTTGTTTTACGCTCTTGCTTATTATTTTCATGTGTTTCCATAGAAGAAAGCATACTTTTATAAAAATTTGTTATCCTTTTAATATGTTCTGTACAATTATTTCTTGCTTCCTGTTAATTCTTGTAACTATTTACTTTGAAAATTACTTTGGATTGTATTAAAACGGGACACAATAAATTTCATAACTGTTAACACAAGTAATCATGAATTCCTATATTATGATAATCTTAACTTCTAACCTTTGTGAAAGTTTCTTAATTCTTCAAAATAAACATATTTTTACTTATATAAATTTCATTGTATTTGTGTGTGTAAATATTTTATTATATAATAATAAAAAAAAACATTTTTTAGTTTAATTTTGAAACTATTGATAAATTAGACTTTCGAAAATTATTTTATCAATTTGAAGTAAATTCATTAAAGATGAAGGAGTGTTCGAATTTATGTCTAAAATATGCACTTGATTTTGTTGTAAAAATAGCTTACAATAAGTACCAAAACTATTAATAAATTAGAATTTTATAATAATAAATGCAAAAAAGTAATTTGCTTCTATTCAAATTATCGTATTTTTGTTCGAATTTTATGAAATATTTTAAGTTATATATTTTCAAATATTTAACCTCAAAAATCAATAATGGGTAGGCATAAATATAAATAAAATAACAAAAATGGCGATAAATAAAAATGTTGCCTCTAACACCTCGGGAGTTTGGAGTGGGATTTTGTTGTATAAGCACTCCAAATTCAACGATGCATGTAAGATAAATATCAGAAGTTCGGGTAGAATTGACAGTACGATACATGCAAGAATGATTTTTGATGTCCCAAGTTTTTGATAATATTTAAGTAAAAAATATCTACGCTAAAGTTATCAATCACATTCTAAAATAAAATCACTCTAATATGAAACCTGAACACAGTCAAAATCTTACAGAAAAAATGCAACTCAAAGAAATGGTTCGTGAAAAGCAAGGAAGGCTATATCTATATTTAAAAAAATTGGTTGTTAAGTAAAAATTTGCATGACAAATATTCTTTTTGATATAAAAAAGCAAACCATTTTAGTCAATTACGAAAATGCCATCAAATTATGCATATTAAATCAGTATCTCAATATTTATTTTAAATTTTAAGTATCCAATTTTAGTTTTTAATGTAATTGCTGAACTTAAATTTCCATAACCGATCTATTTATAAAATGTGCTTGTTTTTTGTACCAATTATGCAATACCTCATAGTCCTCCAGCAAACAATTGTGGAGGAAAGTGAAAGCAGCCAATGCTGTTTATCATTATTATACACTTCCTGTTTTAAAAACTGGAGCTGCTGTTCTTAATAGTAGATATTGCCAATGCCATCGAAGAAACCTTTGCTAGTGTGTCCAACTCTGATTTATATAATCCTACTTTTCAAAGTATAAAAGAATAGCTTCTTGGACTCCTCTAAGATTTTCCGATCGAAATAATCTACCGTACAAATGCGTTTGGATTATCAGAATTGAAAATTGCCTTATGTCAGGCAAAGGACACCAGTCCAAGACCTTATGAAATAACTTATCAAATGATCCGTCATTTACATCCACATTCATTATTAAACATACTTTTATTGTTTAATAGAATCTGGACGGATCATGCTTATCTCACAGCTTCGAAAGAATCAATAGTGATTCCTATTTTAAAACCTGGCAAAGATTCCTCTGATCCAATAGCTCTTACGAGTTGCCTATGCATAACTTTCGAGGGTGTGGTCAATTCTAGACTCACCTACGTCTTCGAGAAGAATTATTGCATCTCTCCTCATCAAAGTGGTTTCGAAAAGATCAATCTACTTTTTATAATATTATAGATCTGGAATCCCACATTCGAAATGCTTTTGTAAGGAAAGACCATCTTGTCATAATCTTTCTGTGTATTGAGAAACCATGATCGTACGTGGCGTTAGGGAGTTCTCCGTACTATGCACCATCTAGGTTTTAAAGGTTATCTTCCTACATTCATACCGAAATTTTTAGCCTTCCGTTTTTTCAGAGTACTTATTGGCACTATACTTTCCAATATTTTTACACTAGCTGAGGGTGTCCCTTGAGGTAGCGTTTTACGTAGGACTGTTTTTAACCTTTTTATCAGCAACATACTTCATCAATTACCATTTTCTGTTCATAGTAATTTATATGTTGACGACTTGCAAATTTCATATCAAGGATCTAACATGAATGTAATTGAAAGATAATTGCAAACAGATGTAAATGACTCACTGCTTGTTGTGCTCAGAATGGCCTATGCCTGTCTCTGAGTAAGAGTTGTATTCATTTCTACTGGAAAACTAGTTTTCATCATTATCCTGTATTTCACATAAACGGTAGTCCTATTCCTGTGGTCAATGACATAAAATTTTTTGGGGTGATTTTCGACAAAAACTTAACTTCCCTTCCACACATATTACATCTGCGGAAGAAGTGACAACGAAGAAGTGACTAAATATCCTCAAGGTGCTTTCGATTACATTTTGGGGTGTAGATCGCACATCATTCCTTCGAGTTTACCACTCAGTAATTTAATCTCGCACTGACAACGATTTTGTAGCATATAGATCAGCTAGATCTTCCGTCTTACGCAGATTGGACACTATTCATCACGCTATTTAACGATATGCTCTAATGATTTCCTCACTTCATCCCTCCAGAATCTAAATGTAATCTGCCACCTGCGGTGCAGGCAGCTGTCTCTTAATTATTATTAAAAATTATGCCCTCTGTTCATCATCCCTTACATTCTACGATTCCAAATGCTGCACTTATGAGATTATATAAAGCTAGACCATTCAGCATTTAACCTTTTTCTCACGTGTATTAAATCCTATATTTTGCTGCCGGATCTATCTGATGTCCGGATTGAGTCTACAGACTTTTTTGCACATCCTACTTGGTATTTCATTTTTTGATAATATTAAAATAATTTTTGTGATTATTACAATAAATATTATGATAATTGGAAGATATTTTAAATTTTTTACAAAAAACGCACTCGAAATGTTTATAGTTTCTATAACGGTGACAAACAGGAATCAGTTTGACTTCAGTAAAGGAGAAAAAAATAATGTATAGCAAAACATTTTATTATGAGAAAGTTATTTTCATTTATTTTTAAATAAATCTTTCTAATAGCATTACTCATTTGTTTCAAATTTTTATTTTGTACATTTTTATACCTCTATTATGTCTCTGGCCCTTCAATGTCTCTGAAATTTACAGTCTAAGAATATGAAACTAGTGCACGAATTTAAATAAGATACGTCTAATATCTGACATTGTCTTCAAAGAAAAATAGGAAAACAGAGAATGTTCAGCATGTTTGGATAAACTGGCAAACAATCATGTCAGGTAGTCAGTCATAAAAATGACATAAATACTCTACTAAGTAAGCCACGCATTTCTCTAATCCGAGAAAATCCATGACTTTCCGACAGAATCGAACAAATTTTTTGTTTCATTTTGAATGCACTTCTTTTTAAGTCAGAATTTTTAAATATATTATTTATTAAAATACGTAATATCTTTTATATTTTCAAAAACTCCATAAGTGCATATTAAAATAGGTAATACTCTGCTGCAAACTATTAATTTATTAATTTGAATTATCACTCTCAGAAAGATAATATTCTAGGATGTCTCATGAATGATAAAATAATGGTAAATTGAATTAATAAATAGTTTTTTCTTATAATTCATTAGTACTTTCTTATAAATATCACAAATTTTATAATTTTTATAAAATTTTATAATTGTTTATAGAACAGTTATTTTGATTCTATTATGTGTAGGACTGAATTATTCGTGATGTGTAATACTGTTGATTTGTACATCCCATCGCTGCAAACGCATGATGTAAATTTACCATTATGAATATAATTCTTTCAGTTGTCTCTTGCGTAGTCGGCTATGTATTTTATATTAAATATTTTACAATTTTTTGATGCTAGCATTTAAATTATTCATTATGTAACCTATGGTCTTCCGCAAAGAATGCAAACTGAATAATTTTTAAAGGATACATGGTTTAAAATGTTCTTCTTATATTTCGTGTAAGATTAAATTATAAAATTATGCACCTTGATTATTAACCAAAAATAGCGAACAATGCCAACTAAAGATAAAGTTGTTTATTAATAAGGAGAACAAAGTCGTCAAAGAAGAATGCGTTTTCTGAGACAAATTATTGTAAAGAATTATTCATTTTGTACATGTGTTTGTGAAGTACTTTAAAATAATATTATTTTGTTTCAGTTTTAGCTTCCATGTTTAAATCTGTCAATGAATTTTAAATTCAAGGAAATTATCGACCGGTTAATGTACAGTCCAAAACCTATTTCTTCTAGAGATGAAATTCAACAAAGTTAGAAAATCTCTTCACCAATCTGAAATTAGAGCTTTTCAATTATTCTTCGGATAAATCACCAATAAATTGATTTTTGGAACAATGAAATGTTTATGCTACGCTATTCAAGCTCCAATAATGTTTAAATGATTTGGCAATCATATTATTTTAAATAAACGTTTCTCATCTTTGACTGTATTGAAGATTATTTTCCATTTCTATAATAATATTTATGAAAATTATTTGATAGCAAAAGTAATATTACATAAAGTATATATTTCAAAATCTATTTCCTTCCTATATATTTTTAACCATATATGATTATTTTATATACAAATTATGATTTTAATTATATTTGTTGCTTTGAAAAATACAATCATTTTTTAAAATTTAATATTTTTATGCATTTACTATATTTACAAAATAAATTTTGTTGTGTTCAATTTTATTATTCTGTTTTATCAATAATTTATTTTCTCGGCAAAGTAATAAATGGATATACATTCTTTAAATTATTCATAAGAAATTAAATCAGACATTCGACCAGTTTCTTTAAGAAGTTTAGTTGAATATCTGACTGTTAGATCCTCGTTTAGAAGTTGTTACTAAAGCTTATGAAAAACAAATTTCATGTTTAACCATTTGGAAATAATATCAGATCTTTATACGACATATAATCTCTCATTAGCTCGAAAAACTGCAGTACTTCTGATACATGTAAGTCTATATGTAATTATTTATCGCAAGCTCACACAGTAGAATTTATAGTCTGACTCTCATATATGCAGTTAAGCATTTTTTGTCGACATGGTATTTCAATAGCATACATTTGTCTTGCTCTCTCTCCTACAGTAAATTTTATTAATTTTGCTTCAAACTTAATTTCTAAATCATAAGGTTTAAAATTTATTTTAAAGATAAATGAAATTTTTCATAACATAATTTTATTGTTTTCTTACGAATATAGCGTTTTATTTTCAAGAAATATAAAATTCAGTGGTGGTTTACCAATTGTTATTAAATGTTTAAAATTAATCTAATTAAACCATAAATGTTTGCTCATATTTGTGAAGTATATACCTCACTAAATATCATATGATAAAAGCTTTATATATATATATATATATATATATATATATATATAT
>JAPDSC010066584.1:195542-224248 GCA_026290005.1 Latrodectus geometricus | reverse complement strand
TTTAATTAAAAAGTGGTGTCTAAAAGTACCGTAATTCAGCTCTTCACTTTCTTGTAACAATGAAGCATTGATGCATAAAAAATACTGATTTCATTCGTGCAAAAAGTATCATTCATTGTATGGATCAATGCATAAAGTGTTGTTTGGACGAAAAAAGAACAAATAACGGAAATAGCACCTGCTACATGCTTATCAAATATGTCACATGAATGCTTTACTTATGCACATTGAAGCGAAACATCATGATGTTCATCAGAGCAAATACTTGAGCTAATTAAATTTTATTCGGAGCGGAAAGTTTGAAATTATTTCCTTTCTAAGAGAAATATGGAAGTGTAAGTTAAAGAAAAAAAACTAAATATAAAAACGTGATTGAATGTTTATTTAAATAAAATGATACAAAAATGTAGAATTTTAACATTTTTAAATATTAATACATGAATAACTTATAGTATATATCAAAGATAATAAATACGTGCTACAAAATAATTCACACGAGTTTTCTGGGGTGACTGGAATTTATAGTTGTGTAATTAATTTTAAGTTTTATGTTTAACCATTGGATATACGCATTTACAACTTTTCATAAATACTCATTAGAAAAGAAGTCGATAAATAATGAAAAGCTAAATTCTTCGGGATAAAAAGATATGATCTTTTTAAACTTTTATCATACATGTTCAGTAGTATATAATACATGGCTGTTTACATGTTTTAACTCAAAATTAGAATAGTTTAACACTCATATGAACTTAAAATCACTGTTTTAACTTTTCTATTGATGTGGTGAATAAAAACCAAAGACCGTTATTGAGAAGTATAACATGAAACTATTAATTGAGGACTAATGTAATGTAATCATATACACAGAATACACACGTAAAGTCAAAATTGAAGTTCTTTATAGGGGAAAATGTAAACAAAAACAAAATTTCCATGTTTAAAAGCAGCATTTTTTCACTTTATGAAATAATCAACAAATTTCGTATAAATTAATAAAGTTTACAGAAGACAAATATTGTCGAAATGTATTGGGAGAAACAAATTATAATCGAAAGGAGCACGTTAATAAAGGAAACGAACACCTTAGTGTAGCCTGAAAGGATACTTTAGATCAATTGGTGTTGAAATTATACACCAATTGATCTAAAAAATCCTACCGGGGTCACTAACTTGTTCATTGTCAGTAATCTGATCTTTCGCTTGATCATGGCACAATTTTAAAGGATGAAAATATCAAAGTTCTTGGTACGTAAAATAGTTCCAGTACAATGGATGCGATATTAATCTGTTGTAAGTCTGCTTGTAAGCCAGTGCGTAAATGGGAGTTTGAGACTAAATTTTTTGTTTAGTCGCAGCAATTATTAATTATAGTGTTAAAAAAATTACATTTACAGCTGATTTCAGAAATTATTCAGAGACCACACCCAATATATCCTACCAAAAATCTTATAGTGAATGGCTTGTTTTAGTATTTATGTTTTTGTTTCATCATGATTCACGTAGTGAGATTTCTGTCTCGAGCTGTCAAAACAATGTCCATTTTTATAAGATATCACAGTTTCACAAAAAGGATTATTTGCCACGTTTTAAAAATTCATGTTAATTCTTGCTCATCAATTTTTCTCATGCTAAGTGGATGTGTTATCAGTTTTCTTGCATTTTAAATCCTCTCAATGAATGTAAAATTATAGAAATAATTTTTCAGGAATATTTCTAATTGTTCAAAAAGTTACTTTTGCATTTGAGAGGCATCATCCAAGAACATTATGAAAATTGTCATGTCTATTATTCAGTAAGGCTCAGCTATGTTCTCTATCATATTATTATTAATTAACTGGAGAAATAAGTGCAGTATCACGGTATACTTTTTGTGTGTGTATATATATATATATATATATATATATATATATATATATATATATATATATATATATATTTATCTATACACAATGTGGTTTCAATTTCAGACATCTTGTATTACATTCAGAAATAAAGCAGTTAAGTCTTAAATCAATTAATATTTCTTATTCATTGCTCACTTCTGATATTTTATATCAGTTTAGTAATTTATGTAAAATGCAAAATGAAACAAAATTGCTCGCTTAAAATAATGATGTATTAGACGAAAAAGTTTTTTTGTCTGATATATCATTATTTTTTTATAATTTTTCTTATTATTTCTCAGTGTAATAAAATAAGAATAGTTGTTTTTTTTAACCACGTCACTTTCACCTTTTAGAAGTCCTTTGACACAGTGCTTTATTTTTTTAAAATACATTATACATTCTCACGTTATGGAAATATTAATCTCATTAAATTATGATTGATTTATTTTTGAAACTGTTGTTAAATACGTTTATAATAGATCATTTTCTTTAATTGAACGAATTCATCGTCAAAAAGCATGCTTGAATAAACAACAGACATTGAATTTGTCATCGTATAAAGAACGAGGAATGTATTTCCATTTCAATGTATTCCTTGTCGGAAAAAAATGAAAACGAAATACAAGTGAATAAAAAATGTGAAAATAATCTATTTTTTGTAAGATTCAGCATTGACTGCATTTACTTCCACACTTTAAATATATCTTAACTTTTTTTCTACAACATTTCTATATTAAATATTTGTTTTTTATTTCCGATGTTTTTGTCATTTAATTAAATTACCATATTTTTAAATTGAAATAAAATACAGTTTTAAGCGAAAACATAAAACAGAGACTGACACATTTACTTTAAACTTCTAATTGAAATTGATGAAAGTCATTTTGAAGTTTTTAATATGCACCTAGCTTCAAAATTATATTTAACAATTATGGAAGTGTTTAAATAGTCTTATTATCCGTAGAATAAGGTAGGCAAATTTTTTAAGGATTAAGTACTTAAACTCATCAATTTCTAAGCATCGTGAAAAATATTCCATCAATTTTTTCTCTGGAATAAAAACCACATTCAAGTTCTTTTTTTTTAATTATAAAATTACACACGCACCAATAACACATGCAGTTAAATCAAGTAAGTAGGGAAAATGTTCCATCATTTTGATTTTTTTGGTTAAAAAAACAACTAAAATTTCAATAATATTTGGACAAGAAAATTCATTGTCAAGGTGGACGCTTCTTGAAACAATTATTCAAGATAAATAGCAGTGAAACAATTAGAAATTATTATTTGTTTTCTTTCCAGGTTGAGAACTCTGATCAGTCTTATACTTCTGAAGAATATAACATACATTTCATTATTCTCATGTATGAATTCTTCCCTATTGTTGAGTAGAATCAACTTCAAAGACCATATTCAAGTATTGCAATGTCAAAAAGTGATATGTATATTATATTACCAGATATGATTTTAGAAATAATGTAATGAACACTACTTTTTTTAAATAATTAAAGGGCCGTTTTAGTAATTTTAATACTTCTTTTTGTTTTTACTTGTGTTGCAAACTAATTAAGTCAATTGCGAATTCATATGTCATAAAGTTCATTGTTTTCAATGGACATGCGTTTTGTGAATAAGTTTTTTCAAAAAATTTAAAGCTCTATTCTTACTATTGTAATAAAATAATTTGAGTATGGATCTAATTCAAGCAATAAAAAGTACTCCTCAATAGTTTTAAGTAGAAAATCAAAATCAACCAGGAGTAATGCGTTAATGCTTTATTCATATGACGTTGTGTAAGGTAAATTTCTGTCTTCCTGTAAAGATGAGATTTTCTTTCATATTTCCTTTAAGCATAAGTTCAGGTTAAATAAACCAGAGTATTCAATCAATTAACGAAGAAAGACAAACTAACTATTTACAAATTTGTATCACCCTAAGAAGCATTGAATTAAAAGTGTGAATTAAAATATTATAATCAGAAACACATTTATCTATCTTAAAGTAAAATTTGATTTTATAAATTATTGGATATTTAATTAATAAATGTACCTTTGAGTAACTCGCAATTATTTTCAAATACATAATTTAGATTTAAAATATTTCTAAAAATGAAACACTAAATAAAGATCATTTATTTCTACTGACATATTTTAATTTATTTTAGGCTTTGAAATGCATTTTTTAATGCCTAGCCACTTAGGATATTCCACTTACTTAGCACTATCAGGAGCGGAAGTGTTGGCAACTTATATAATGGGCCATCTAATCCAGTCAGATGTAACTGGGTCTTCGCTATATAGAAAAAGGGACCAAAAGGTTATCATATTTGATCTGGCATCTCAAGAGGTATCATTTCACATGGATAAATTTACGACCATGACGTATTTTACGTGCCCCAGCCACTGTTAGTAAACACGGCAGATATTCGGTCTGGTCGAGATTCGAGCTCCGATAACAAAAATGAACACTCTAACCAACCATGGTCATCTTTAATATTATTAATTATTATTTAAAGGAAAATATATTTTATATAAAGAATATTTTTATTATGAATAATAATAATATAAGTTATTACAATAATATAAATCATATATAATATTTTTAAATAATAACTTTATTTATATATTAATCCATTTTAATAATATTATTTATTATTTTACATTAAAGAAACCAAACTATATGTACATAAATTAAAAAGAGATATTTAAATAAGTTGGATTTTATTTATTACTTGAGTTATGGTTCTTATGTCTGAATTTGTATTAAATTATAATTTGATTTATTACTTAATTTTAATGTAAGCAGTTTCAAATTTAATTATTAGTTTATATAACATATAATGCCTTCCAAATGGTACTGCCAAGAATTTGTTTATATTTGAATTATTTTATAATAATTAATAATTTCACACAAAGTTTAATTTTTGACCTTTATATGTTTATTATATCTTAAAATATTTCATGCTTTTTCTTCTTGTGAAGCAGAAAAATTTTGATATAGAAATAAACATTACTTAATAATACAATTACTAGAGTAGAAACCAAGGATTTTTGTAATTTATCGTTCCAACCTGCTCTAATCTTGTTTAAAATCAATCATAGCTGAGTGCTTGAAGGAATTTTTTTATCTTTGCCTTAAAACATTATTCTGAAGGTTTCTACCTTAAAAAAATGCCTTCCTTTGATGAAGAAATTGTACATTACTGGATTGCATTTAAAAAAAAAACTAAATGTAAAGTTATAGTCATAATTTTAAATAAAAATTATTTTCTTAATTTCTTACAAAAAAATTACTTTAATTAAGGACACGTTTTAGCAATATTAAAAAGAATATTTTGAAAGCATTTAACACAGAATATTTTTCTTTATTATAATAAAATAAATAATTATATAAAATATAAATATAACATTAAATTATATTAATCTAGGTCTAGAAAATCATATTCGAGTTTATCAAATGTTTTAAAATTGGCTTGGTAGTGTAATAGGTGTCAAAGTAGAATCATCATTATCTTTAATGAATTATAAGCCAAATAATGGTCTTGAAAAATATGATTTTAAATTTGAATGAAGTAAGCAATAATTAATAGGTGTGTGTGTCTTCAATACTAAAACCCTCTATTATTTTGTATTCTTAAGGTTATCTAGAGACAGAATCATTAAAAATGTCACAATATTTTTAAAAAATATCCACTAGTAACTATAAGATAAAGGGTAAAAAAGAATAAAAGTAAAACATTGATTTTTCTATCCCCGTAGTAAAACTAATTATTTTGCAGCCAAATATCCTTATATTTGAGATAAGGTCACAGATAAAGTTACACATATCAGGACACAAAATAATTTTTTGAGGCTTTCTGAAATCACAACTCCTTTACGGTGTAAAGACTCTTTATTATATTTTTTATCAGATGAAATTGAGACTTGTCATTACAAACAATAAATCTCATATTAGGTCCTGTAAGCAAAATACTTGAACAGGAAGATTTTAAATACCAGCTCTAGCTTTCTGACAATTAGTAAGAATATTATATTTTCAATGCATTTCATTATATTCACACATTTTGTACTATTTTACATACATAAAATTTCACTTATAATTTAATCTTTAGTTTTGAGTAATTGATATGAAATCTTGTTAGTATCTATTGAAAAGTTGCTAATTTATCAGCAATTACCATTTCGATATTTCAATCGTGCCAAGTTTTTAATTTTTTGAAGAAATGTAGTCAATATTTTTATTATTGTATCACTTTTACATGTATATTATGATACTATATGCATTAAAGCCCCATAGAATTTTGTGGTAAAAGAATTTTCCAATGTTTATCTTAAAAAAAAGCTTCGATTATCCAAACTGTTTTAATATTAATAGTTTTGTAGGAAAAATAATATATTAATCAGCTATATTAGAAAACAAATTCTTATTTATTTGTCTTTTATTACTTGGCGATGGATTGTTGATGGTGGATTTCCTAACAATCTAAATCCATTTCCGAACATTTTAATATTCCCTGGAAGACAAACATTTTCCATTCACAGTAAATTATTTTCCTATAGGATTTTTTACTGTGAATGCCAGTATTAATTTGCTACTGAATTTATGTGGATCATAATCAAGAGTTTTAAATGATAAAATCCTAAATGCGCTCTCATTATCCACCCCAACAGATATTTAAACAGAAGACAAAAACTTGCCATATATCTATTGTTTTTCAACAGTGGCTTTTATTGAACCAGGGACCTTGCGCTCCAAAAAACTGTAAAGCTCCAAAGAAAGCTGTTTTACCCATTGACTAAGTTAATTACTTATAAAATATATGAAAAATCATTTTTTACAAATATTGCTTCATGAGTTAAATGCCATTCTTTTCTAATAACAAACATAACTGAATTAAAGGAATAAATAAATACACTAAAAATTTTTCAAGAAAGATCTGAAGAAAACAATCGTTCAAAAAAGATGTTCATAATCTAGTATTTGAATTTGACTTTAATATGTTTAGCTAAATTTAAGAATTTATCAACTTATTTTATTGAAATACTCAAAGCCATTTGAAATAATTCTACTTCGACAAAAATCAATTTCTTTTTCATTTTATAAAATTATTAAATTAGGAATTTAATTATAAGATTGTCCATTATATGTGTATTATTTGAAGAAAATTTGAGATTAATTTAAAAATATGGTATGTGAACTACGATTTGAAATCAATAGAAAGATAGAGAATTTAAAATGTTATTTTATTTTCGTAACCTATTTCTTATAATTATATTTTAACCTATATCTTATATTTATATTCGTTTCATAAATATATCTTTGTACATTGTCGAAACAAATACCATATGTCACATACAAAAATGACTTTAATTTCGCAAATCTAATGATACTTTTTTAAACAAGAAAGAGACTAATTTTGATTAACAACATTCAGTTATTTCTTAGTAATTAAAAACCCCGCATATATGTTAGATTAAAGTACTGCATATAAATGCTCGAAGGCACTGATGTAGTAGTGAATATAGTCTGTTTATAAAGATTGATCATAAAATATTAAAACCAAAATAATTGACTATAGTAAAATTGAACTTCCTTCCATAGAAGTTAAGGAAAAACTAATTTTACTATCATATTCATTATAGTTTAATTTATCTTATTATTTATAAATTATGATTTTAACTAGCAATTAATTTTCTTATTATATATATGTTATTTATTAACATGTTAATAATAAAATTACATCTATTTTAAAATTTTAATAAATCATTTAAGCGTCTAGTTAAATTTCGAATTGTATATACATAAATTTTAAAGCAATTTCTTATGTATTAATAAAAAATTATTCTCGAATGAAACAGCACATTTAAAAATTTTGAAAGGGTGTAAGTATAGTTTTATAATTTTCTACAAATATTTCAAAGACAAAAATATTAAATATAAAGATCTAATTAAGGCTGGTTCTATTTCGTATTTCTACTAGCAACAAACTACCAATGATAACAACATAATGATATTTAATTAAGACATTATCGTAATTACCTTTTTTGTAATATAAAAAATTTAGCTTGCCTAATTTGTTATTCCCATAATATTTTCTGCCATTATAATTTTCTTCAATATTAGAAAAGGACTTATAGTTTGAGATTACTTCGCTTTTAGTATTTCGCATCATTTATTTCATTTTTATGTTTTTCTATCAAATATATTAAATAAGTATCAGGGAAGCTGTCTTGAAACTAAAGAAAGTTATTTAATGATTTACACACCCAAATTTACTATAAATATATTTAAAATTTATGAATAAAATTTCATATTTACCCTATGTATTTCTATAAGAGAATTTCTTCTTGCAAACTATTCCTATTTTAAATTTATAATTCATGATACATATTTTTCGCATATTATTTCACTAAAGGAAATGCTGTGTGAAGAATATTCATTCTTTGCTTTTATGATTACACATAGCTGCCTCATTAATCTTTTATGTAGACACAAAGCATAACCTGAAACTGGTTTGAAATAAAAGAACCATAATGCATGTTATAAATTTTAAAAGAAGAATGTTATTTTCATTGTGTTAGGAATAATCTACTTAAAATAAGCTGCACAAATTTTCGGCAAAAGACAATATTTCATTTGCGCATTAAATGCGAAACATTTATTTTACGTAAGGCTATTTTTCTAAATATTAGAAATGTAAGTAATATTAACTTGTTTAACTTTATTAAATAAATGTATAAATTAGATTTATATTTATACATAGCATTATATTTTGTATTTCTGGGCATATTTTTTTGCATATTTCAATCACAGCAATTATTTTTTAAATTTTTGAACGTAATCATTAATTATTAATATTATTTTCTTGTAATATTTGTTAAAGTTAAATTACATAGTCTACAAACTTCAATCATTTTAAACTCAAAATAAATAATAAGAAATATTTCTGCCTAGTTAAAAATTTTAATCATGAAATATTCATGAACTAATAAAAGTATATTTTAAATAAATTCGCTTAAATATAAAATTTAATAACTTAAATAAACTATTTTTAAATGATATTTATTATAATTTATTAATTAATGTTTTGTTTATTTTTTACATTTTTAAAGTAAACTATGAATAAAAATTATATTTTTTACTGATATAAATACGAATTATAAGCTAAAGTGTTTTTGACATATCATACTAGCTTTGAAGCATTAATCAGAATCATAATTTTGTTTTATTTCTTATTAAATTTAAATAAGGAAAATAAATGATATTTATTTTATTTCCATTTCAAGATAAAATTAGTACGTAAAACTTAAATTACAAATGGGATATTTTTCATAGGTTAAAAATGAAAATTGTGAATGAATAAAGATTTTGTTTTCTTCTAATATTTAGGATTTATTTTTCCTTGTCAATTTATATGATTCATCAGTATAAAAATAGTGTATTTTTTCTAATTTCTTATTATTTTAAGAATGAAAATAAATTTTAAAACAAACAATGTGATAAATAGAAGTATTGAAGTATTGAACCCAATATTTTTTGTATTTTTGGGACGTTAAAGAAATTAAATTAGTTCTGTATAATTTATAAAATTCTTATATTTTAATAAGCCAAATACTTTTTATTTTATTAATAATTATTAATTAATTTTATTAATAATAATTAATTTTAATTACCTTCAGAAAAAGTTTCAGAAAATATGCACTATACAAGAAACTCGTACGAGAAAATTTATATTTAAAAACACACACAATTCTTACTTTCATTTTATTAATGAAAATCGAGCAAATTAATCTAATATCCTTATATTTTTAGTATTTCAAAACATCCTAAATGCACAATTTTTACAATTTTATTCCATATATTATAATACAAATATAAATATACGCATTTTCTTTTTATATATTCAAAAAAAGTAACTCATATTTCTTAAGCATTCATCTACTTGTTTCTCAAGCAGTTTCAATACACATTATTCCATTCTCTTCTTATTTCATAACTAAAAATTATTTTCTCTTTCACATTCAATATATTTTCAATCAATTAAACATCCAACACTTTTTACCTTCTAATTACAATTAAATCCACAGTCCAAGAATTCTACAATGGAATTTTGGATAACAAAAGATTTATTTTTTGTAGTTGTTAGATAAATAACTCGTTTTCATTAGAGATATCAAAAAATTGTCTTTCTTCAGTAACAGTAATTTCTTTTACATTACTAACCGTAATTCTTCAATAACCCACAGTAACCACGGTTACTGAAGAACAACATTTCTTAAGTAACTATAGTTATTTTATTCACAAGTGCACTATACCTAAAATATCAGTTTCTGAAATTATTCTATCACGTAAAAAGATTATCTCTTAAGATTTTGCTCTTAAAAATGTTGGTTATACACTAATGTGTTCCCAGTAAGATAAGATTAGAAGAAGAAATTACACAACAAGTGCTTTAAGAAATTTTTGATTTTAATAACTGCAGTGCAGTTAGTTTTTCATACTTCGAAGGACTTAAGACTTTTTAATTAAAACACGTAGATATGTTTCTAAATAATAAAATATAAAGACTTAAAAATTTAAAGAAATCAAAAAGTAAAATATGAAAACAAATTAATATTGCAAAATTCCATAAAAAAAAGTGTTTAAGACATTTTTAAAAGTTTAATCTGTAAATTGGAATTAAAAATATCATTACATATACAAGACTGTATATATATATATTCTTTCTGTATATAAGAAAAAGAATATATATATACAGAAAAAGAATGGAATTTTGGCAAAAGGTATTATTTTGAGTATGGGCTCAAGAATGATATAAAATAACAGCGTCACTCAAACAGTGACGGTCACTGGGAGAAAATTTTGAATATTTGAAATGGCAACACTCAGTTTTTTGTAATGGAATGCGTGTTGGAATGCCCCCTGTAGCACGAAAATCTTCGTAGCTGTGTAAGGAAAGAGTAAAAAGGACTTTGCCGTGCACCAGAGCATTAATGTTTGTTTCATTTATGTCACACTGTTACGTCATTATGTCACACTTCGGCTGAGATTCCAGACTGCTTAGTCCTCCACAAAACGAGAAGAGACCAAGAAAAGCAAAATTCGGGTTCTACGGAAGACAAATTCATGACTGATGTCATCATGCTTGGAAAAAGGCACTGTGAAATGCGAGTAGCGTATGTTCCTTTCTAACATTGCAAATAAGTTATCACTTTCTGAAAAGAACGTAGGGAAATCGTAAAAGTTTATAACCTGAATGAACGAAATGCAGCAGAGACATTGCTTGTTTACCGCAGAAACAATGGATTAAGGTGAGATACTTTGCATTGTCAAAGCTCTACGGTTCTTGATTCATAAATTTGAAGAAACTAATTGAACATACGATCAACCTTGGTCTCAGGACCTTCCCTTCCTGCTGAAGATGTTGCAGTAATTTTCATTAAATTCGTTTCTTTCATCGCAATGCGCTTATGAAAATTTTTTCTCAAGTATAATGCAACATTTCTTCAATGTCTTTAATATTTAAATACAATTAATTCTCTAAAAATGGGTATATAATTATAATTAATGCTTCATTCCTATTTTTAACTTATGCCATATACTTCAAACCTTTATTCATGGTGTTAATTTCATAAACATATTATTTAAGAAATTAATTTGCAATCAATCAATCGAAAAAACTTGTTCGGAATAGTAAAACATTGAAATTATGAAATTTAAATATCACGATTGCGTTAAAAATATGACAAATTCAGAGCATGAAAAACTTAATAGAATAAGATAAAATCTGTTTTTGTTGTTAAAAAATAAATTGTCTGAAAAATAAATTGATAAATTGTCTTAAATGAAAATTATTTTAAACTCAGTAACATGAAAGCCCAGATAGGTCTATGGACTACAAGAAATTATTCTGATAAGGTATAATTAAGATATGAAAATATATTTTAAAGGTGATTTAAACATGACCATAATTTTAGTTTCTAGTTAACGTTTCCAAATCAAAAGTATTAAGAAAATGCATTTAAATATTTTTTGTTTGAAAAGTTAATTTAACACTGAAAATAATTATCACAGCTTAATTATAGAAAAATATTTATTCACTTGGAATTAAATGTGATATATTACCTTATTGACATAATATGCAAACGCTTGCAAACATTTTACATTTTCACTTTTATAGCAATAATGATAATTGAATTCATATGGATAATTAAATAAAATGTTACTATAATTGAAAGCTCCTAATATGGTACAAACTTTAACACCAAATTATAAAATTTAAATTGACAAACTTTTTGAACATTAACTATAGAATTATATATTCTGTATCTGATAAATTGTATACTATATTACAATAGGTAAAAGCCTGAGTTTGGTACAAAACAATGCATGTTTTGCATTACATATCATAAATGTATACTCTGCCTATTTAATAATTTTAACATAAATAGCGTGATTATTTCCTCTTCATTTTCCCATTTTTTTCAATCATTCAAATAAGTCTATTGTCCTACGTAGGATGTAAACAGATGGCAAAATCTTTATTAATAACTGTATGCAATAGAACATAAAAGCTAAATTCCATGATTGCTGTATAATGATCTGAATCTATCCAATTTACTTGAAATATTTTAATCTTATTTCTTCATTTTTCAATAGTTTCTTTCTTATAGTAAAATAGTACGTGTTTTGTTGTGTTCAAGGAAGCAATTACTTGGCTCAAAATGAAAATCAAATGCGAAAATAATTATTATTTGATTTTCATTTAAAGCCATGATCTTAATACTATAAGAGTATATTAAAATGCAATTTTAACAATAATTCCTAAAATATATTTCACATATATCTTCATATCGAAATTTGCAGGTAAATCTAAATTAGAGTATATGCCTATAAATATAGTGAAAGCTTACTAAAGTATAATATTTATTATATAAATATTTATTCAGAAAGTAATTGGGAGTGGAATCAGTTTTTATTGTTTTTAAAAGCTGTATATGGTTAAAGCACAGTTTACAGCAAATATGATTTGAAATTCCATATTTAGACATTTTTTATTAGTTGAAATTAAATATTGCATGATATTTCTTTGCTAAAATTTAAATCAACATGCAATTAAACGTTAAATATTGTATCTATATAGATTTATAGGAAAAATTTATTATTTACTTTTCTTTTATTATCCTCAATGACTTACTCTAATTTGTTTGAATATTAAAAAATTATATTTCGCGCTGTTTCTATTTTTTACACTTTTTAATAAACAAGAAAAAATATAAGTTTTTTTCTATTGATAAAGTTTTAAGAAAAATTTTAATTATTAACATTAAGCAATAAATTTCCAGAAACAAATATTAAAATATTATAGAATGAACTTAGAAGCATATCTTTTTATTGAAGATATTATATTTATTTGAATATTAATTTTTAATTTTTCTCAAGGTATTTAAACTTTGGTTACACAGTTTATGCTAATTAAAACTTAATAAGACATATATTGGGCTAAAATAAAAAGTAATTATTATTTTTATGGTAAAAGTAACTTTTTACTTAAATGTTTGATTAAATATTTGATGTAATTACTCGTAATAAAACTTTTACATAGTTTTTATGCTATATCATTTTTGCTAATTAAAATATTATTTAAAATGCAACTTTACATTTTTTTTAGATTACATTTAAATTAACTGAAAAAGCAAAAAATCATTTTTCCTTTTATGTTAACGTATGAAAATTATAAATATATGTAGATATAAAAATTAATAATACATAGTAATGAAAATTAATTAAAGAATTTTTACATATGATTATTGTTTCAAAAATAAGTTTTTTAATAAAATTCACTTCGGAAAAAAAATTAATGCATAGAAAAATCTAAGTTTTATATTCTAAAAGAATATATAGATAATAAAAGAATAATAAGATGCAAAAAGTGAAGTCTAAAATTAATGAAAAAAAAACAATGTAACTTCTAAATTTACTGAATTAAGCTAGTAATGTAATTTTGTTATTCAATGTATTTATGATTTTGCGATTATCTTTGTAATAGATAATGGACATTCAGGCTATATTTGTAATAGGTATTCAGCTTTGTTAAAAGTACTACACAGATGAAACGTGAATAAAAATCATTTAAAAGAATATTTTAATATACATTTCTTAACAAAACCTCATTTATATAATATAATACTTACCTTATATCGACGGAGTGGTGAGTTTTATCATATTATTTATCTCATTGCAATATTTTATATTCTAGCAACATCTTTTAAATAATAAATGCTTCTATATTTATGATAAAAGCAAACAATAATCTATGCATTTAAAGCATATTGTAAAAGATATTTGAATTCAAAAAAAAACTTTCATTTATTGAGTTTATGTATTTCATAGTAATGCAATTATTACAATTATTACAATGGTAAGGACAATCAATTGGAAATTCAGTCATTGTATGCAGCAGTAAAAGAATCATCATTCTAAGTTTAAAAATTATAAGGATAGGAAACAGGATTTATAAATGCTTTCTCCAAATGTTAGAATTTCTTCATCAAAATATACTTTGAATCCTGATCCCTCAATGCAATTAATTTTTTTCTCTTTTAAAAATTTTGACTTCAACCGCATAATGTATAAATAAATTTTAAAAACTTTCATTATATATAAACTTCATTTCAATCAAAAACCTTCATTTTTTTACAAGTTATTTTTATTTTTACAAATTATTATTATGCATTAATAGCAACTAAGGAAATTACGTCTGCATATTTTGTCAATTATCATTATCAATTATTTCTTTATAGTTAAGTACATTGACGCTACATGGTCTGCGATTAGCAGAGAATTTTGTAAAATTCAGTTAAGCAACACAGTATATTTTCCTACTGTGAGAACTTATCATCGATAGCCAGTGGCATAATGAATTCAGTGGCAAGAGAGAAAATCTGTAAAATTTCCAAGCAACCGTCACAACTCAAAACTCATTCAGAAACCAGAGGTAAATATCCATTTACCAATTTTTAACAGTTACTGGTATTGAGAATGACATCTTTGAAATTCTAAGCATTATTTTACTATGCTATGATACTCGATTTCAAGCATAACTAATTCAGTCTTATCATTTTTCTTGCTATTTTTTTCAAACATTATCAAAGTATTGTTTGCGATTAATGGTTACACTAACCATTTTGTCTTTACAATTAAACTATACTTCACATATCCTATAAAGATTGCTAATGTATCGATATGGCATCTACAACTGGGTAAACTTTCTTTCATGGTAAAGCTATTACACAACGTGCTTATGTGTGCATTCTCGAATAGGATAATCTGAGCAACTATTTGCCATTGATTCTAATTGAATTAATTTTGCAAGGGATTCCAATTGAATAAAATCTAATTGATTATAGTCGCAAAAGGAATTTTAATAACATTTTTAGTAAGATTACATTTCTAATTTAATTTTAATGCCAGCTAATATATATGAAATAACTAACAGCTTTTTAAAAAATAAAAAATAAAATTATAACAAAACATATGTTGCAAAATGTTAGCAAATTATTTTTTCATGTAAATACTCAAGAAACCAAACATTATAATATTTAAGATAATCAGAAATTATACTAATTCAAAAAACTTATTCAATGTGAACATACAATAAAAAATTTACTAAATATAATTAAAATCATTCTTTTTAAAAGGAATAACAGAAAATGACTGACAAAAAAATGGTCTTCTTTGAAAACATTAATTTTCATTTTATTTTATTCGCACTAAATTTCAATACATTTTTATTAAAGTAAAAAAGAACTATTCGTATAACAATATATTTCTTTTAGCAATTGATTTAGTCGTGTAGTGATTAGTCTTGTAAAAATAAGTCCCTTCGTAAAAAAATACAAAAAAGAAAGAAAAAGAAGCAACATTTTAGTTACAAAATAACATCTAGTGAGTATATTGAGTAAACATTTTTATTTTTGTATAAATTTGATGGCGTGAATAAAATATAAACTAGAGTATTATATATAAGCTTTTATTATTTTACCTAAATTACATAATTAAATTAATATAATTAATGTAATTTTTGTACATAAGTATGATCACTAATTAACTATTTCTAACGAAGATATCATTCTAAATTACTACATTGATGATATAATTTTTTGAGATACTCAGCTCGAATTTACACTGTGAAATTTCTTCATATTATTTTAATTTTTTCATGTGGAAAAGTTTAAAAACACTTTGCTGCATTTAATTTTTATGACATGAGTTAAGCAATTCCTTAAATTTTTATGCCACATCAGAATTAAATGACTAAAGTAATCATGGGATGTTAAAATGAATTTGTTATTTAATTCTCAACTGCAATAATATCAAGAATCAGTTAAGTAACTATCCAGCATATAATTCTTTAACATTCCACTTGTGTGTGTTAAAAGAACACTCATCCACACCCAAAAAATTGGAAATAAAACTTATCAGTGCAGCAGTTTACATGTCCATTTTTTTTTAATTACATACAAATTTTCATTTCCTATATACTCATTTTTTCCCAGTAAATGCAAAATCAGTTTCTTAAAGAACAGTACAGCACAAAATGAAAATGTAATTGAATTATGTATAAAAAAGAGTAGAAGTTTAGTTAGTAATGAATAAAAAGTATTAAAAATATATTTTCATTACAATTAGTAATTTAAAAAATAGGACAAAATTTATTTTTTGTCATCAAAACAAAATTCTTGACATATGAAAGTTAGTAGATAGTGTCATTTAAAAGAGTTCCGATGTTCATCAATGAGCATCTCTACTAAATTTAGTTATATTAAAATTATGAAAACTCTTACATAGGTGTATTGAACATTTTCTCTGCATTTAAGCAAATCAGAAGCAAATTTCAACAGAACTCTTAGAAACATTTCAAATCATTTTGAATATCATCGGTTCCAGTGCAGCAATATCATCTCAACATCAGAATTCTCCATTGCATTAATACAGAATTCTTCAAAAATCTGTGTAAAAGATCAAATTGAGCAATAATTCAAAACCATTTGAAGTCTTGAAAGTTTGTGATTAACTCATTTCTCACGTATAAAATGATTTCAAGTACTGTTTGTTGTTAGAATATATAGTTGAAATAATTTCAAAATATTAAAATATCGATGATAATACAATAAAGCAAATTCGATTTATTAAAAACTCTTTTATAGTTATTTGTAAGCTGGTTTTTAGATTATTAATAAATAGATAGATACATATATGCATGAACATGTCATGTGAAATTATAATACAAATATTATAAACTGTATTATAATTTTTAACCTTAGTTACGCTTCTGTTTTCTTAAAAGTCCTATAAAATATTTCTTCTCTTTCTATCATTATAGATTCTTATATGGTGAGAGGAATTTAGGAAAATCTTTTGCTTAAATTTATCCTTTTTTTTCAAATAACTCCAATTTTTCAATAAATTTTAATCTTATATTCTTTCTAGTGAAGAACATTTAAAGCGAAAGCCTTAAAGCTTCTGTCAATAAATTCTTTTTAAAAAAAATTTAGCAATGTAGCCCTATTATTTGACATATTTACTCTTTCCATAACAATTTTAATGAGCTTTTTTATAAAATGACTAACAAAAATATTTTATACATTAAATTAGATCCGCATTTATGATAAAATACCGGTACTATTTTTAAAATCCTCTCTACTTTTTTAGAAGCATTAATAAAACTTCTTTTGAAAAGGTACCAGCAATTTCCTGTTATTGATGTTTCTTTCATAATTGGTTAAAACAAAAGAGGAAAAATTTAGAAAATGGATTAAATAACTTATTAAAGAAAAAAATTAAAAAAGGAAGAATTTCAATTAATTGGAAATTGTATATCTTAAAAATATTGTTATTTTGGAAATTTTTAATAATTGCCTTAGATATTAATTAAATTCTAGGGGGAAAGTATCATCGTTTGGTTTTATATTCATCCTAAAATTATAATAAAGTTTAATTACGATATGGAGCAGTGTGTATAGCATGAATTTGGGATTTAAGTTGTTATCGTAAAGGCAAACCAAAGCTTCAAATGTAACAAAATAATATTTAAATCATGCTTTAAGTAAGATTATATTACGATTTTATATTTTTGTAAACAATTTTAAGCTACATTTCAATGAAATTAAATTGAAACGTAAATTGAAAGCATTATTTACGTTATAAGAAAACATTCGAAACTCTTTTGATTATTTGAAATTCTTAATTAGTTCGAATTTGCTCTGGAATTAATATCGTAGATTTGGATTCATTTTAAAGAGACTAAAATAGAAGTATTTCATTGATTAAAAAAGGAAAATCGTATATATCAGAAATATATCTATATATAAATAATTTAGTCTAAGTAATTTGAATGAAACGTCCTTGCAAAATTAATGGGTGTGTGTGTGTGTTTCTGTAATTACATAGTATTTTAATAATATTTTGTAACTTGAGATTTCAACATATGAATACTAATCCATCTTTTATACTCAATGAAATTTAAAGCCATTTCTCTAAATATTATATAGAAATCGATTTTTTAAAAATATTTTACTTTATCCTGCAATCCAACCAAATCAAATTGTTTGCATCAGGGAAAGAAATTGCAATTCATTTATTTAACTATACAAAATTAGATTAAAATTACATTTTAAGGTAATTGAATTTATCATTAAAGTTATCACTAAAATGAATTAATTATTCATAAATGAAATAAAAATTAACAATGAATGTATAAAAGTATCTCTACCCAACATCTTTATGAAATTCCTGAAAAATTCAAAATAGTCTGTAAGGCTCCTGCATCTAAAGATGAGTCCAAATGTGTCCACAAAGAGGAAAAACTTGCGTACGATCCAGAAATATTTTGATACGTTTGTCAAAATGATCTATTAATATTCTTCATGCAAGTATTTTAAAAATGCTTATTCTGAAATCCAGAAAGCCATTTTATGTGCCTGTCATATTTGATTCATGAGTGTGAGATAAACTTTTCAATTCTTCATATACATCGTGTGTGAAATATAAATAGTTTTCCAATATTTTCTTTTACTACTTGAGACATATTTTTAAATAGAATTAAATGAGTTTTTTTTTTAAATAATTTAGTTATGAACAACTGATGTAAACTGAAAACAATAACTATTAAATAAGTAGAGTAATGTATAAAATTATACACATAAAATATTTTCTCATTTGTTTTTGTCACTTTATAATTGTAAAAAAAGAAAATTATAAGAAAAATATCAGTTTAAGAAATATTTACACTTACCTTAACCATTATAATTATGAAATCGCTCTTGATATGTTATATAATATTTTGTTTTCAGAAAAAGTCTTAATTCTTAAAGTAGCATAATTAAGTTTGCATTTTTAAAATTAATAAATTTAATGTAAATGCAAGTATTATTGATCATATTTTTAACATTTAAATTTTTTGTAAGTAACTATTTGGTACTCCAAAAAATGCATTAAAATATTTATAACCAAATCAACTAAAAATATCTGTGAAATTTTTTTTTCAAAATATGTTATTATTATATAAAACCTTGAATTTGTGTTTGCTATTAATATTAGAAAATTATCTGAAAGCATTTTTATTCATATAAAATCAATTATTTTTATAGAAATTACCAACAAATAGTCTAATATTTATTTATTACGGTAATTCTTATCAAAAATAACTGTTCGTTCCTTATAAAAGGGATTAAATATATTATTGTTTAAATTTCTATTTGGATTCTATCTATCTGTCTAATTATATCTATATACAATTTGCATACCTATCATCTTTTAATGAAACATAAATTTTATATTTTGTTAGAAAAATTAATATCAGAAATAAATTATAGATGTATGAACATTAGTTTTATTTTAAATGTATTTCAAGCTTCATATGCATTTGGAAATATTCAAAATCATATTTGCTTTAATTAAAATAGTGCATGTTATTTTGGAAAAAATAATAAAAATTAGATTTAATGATCATATAATGTATTAATTTAGCTTTGAATTTAACTACTTATAAACTTGAAAAACCAAAATAATATATTTTTCCTTCATTATGGAAGGAATTTTGAGTTAAAATTTATTTTTTCATATTCCAATGGCTTGGTATTAAAATCTTTTGGCACACAATGTATGTAATACAAAATAATCGAGGCAATTTGAAATGTGCAAAATTTAGTTATTGCTCTGAATGTATGAAGTGTGTACAATAGAATGCATGAAACTCACTTTAGACAAAATATTTTCCAAAAATATATATTTTCAAATTTTTTGTTACATTTTTGTATTTCCTAAAATTGAAAATACATTGCAAAAATTGTATGCATGAAAACAAAAAAATCATGTTTTACTCTAACCATTAAAATTTAAAGAATTATTTTTAAGAAATCAATAAAATCTATTATTTGTTAAGTACTGATATTAAGTAACTATCCTCTTAATCAAATTTTCCTCTCTTAGAATTATCGGAAAATTTAAAGCTGCCACACAACTTTTTGTGTATTTTAAGGAAAATAATTTATTACTTTATTTCAGATAGCTTGATATTTGAAAAAATGACATACAAAGACTTGGTTACTATATAATAAAAGAATAACAGTCCAAAAGGATCTTTTTTTATTGAAAATACAGTTATAACACTCAAGCGTTATAAATAAAAATGCAAAAATGTAAGTATGTATAAGTATAACACAAGTATGTATACATATGTGTTTATATTTACATTTTGAAACCAGAAATTTGGTTCGGCTAATACATTTTATGTTTACTTTCGGTACTTACTATGAAAATTTCCACTTTATTCTTTCATTGTTTCAATCTTTTCAGAACCTGAAAATGTATGAGGGTCACTCTGAAATTTTTGAGATACAACTGGGTTTTTAAAGTTATTCTTACAAAATTTTAGGTGTGTTCAAAGTAGTCATCTCCAGCATCAATACACTTTTGCACACGCATTTTCCACAGATTAAATGTCTCAAGCCATACATTTCTTGGAATAGATGAAAAAATACATTTATAGCCACATCAATCTCTTATTCTGAATGAAAACGACGTCCACGTAAGTTCCTTTTTAGATTAAAAAATAACCAAAAGTCGCACATAGCTAGATCAGTTGAATACGGTGGATGTTCGATCACTTTAATTTGTTTTGTTCAAGAAACTCAACTGTTAATCCAACTGTATGTGAAGATGCATTGTCCTGGTGAAGCATTAGTGCTCTAACATTCAGTTCTCGTAGAATTTCTGGAAGACATTTAGTGCTATACGAGTTTGCTGTTACTGTCTTCTGTCCTTCTAACATGATGGCCTTGATCAATCCCGTACTTCTGAAGAAAACGGCATACATAATTTTTTTCAGTGCGCGTTTTTTTTTCACCTAGTGTCGGTGTGAGATCATTTTCAAAGACCCATACTTTGCTTTCTTGACTTTTTGGAACGTCAAAAAATGGTGTGTACGTTTCATCACCTGTTATAATTTTAGAAATGATGAGGTGGCCACCATCATTTAGCAATTTAAGAGTTTCTTTACTGATTCTGACACGCTCCTATTTTTGGTGCTCAGTTAGATTATGGGGAACCCAACGGCAAACTACTTTTTTCAAATGTGACTTCATGAATGGTTTTGTGTATGGCTGCGGATCCAATGTTAAGTTCCTTCTGTATCATTTGATAGGTACAGTGATTATCACCCATTAACACTTTTCGTATGGCAGACACTTTATCCGAGATTACTGCCGATGGCGGCCTTCTTGTGTGTTCTTCACCATGAAGAAAATTGCGACCACTTTTTTAAATTCTCTAAACCATCTGAATACAGTAACACGAGCTGGAGATTCATCACCAAATGCTAATTGCAACCGTTGAACGCATTCTTCTTGATTTAATCCTACTTTAAAATCTCAGAAAATCATAGCACGAAAATGTTATCGCGTCAACTCCATTTTCTCTTCTGTTTAAAATTTATTCTACGCTAAACAAGTTGAAGTAAGTAGGTAAAAAATCGTCTTCTGTATTAAAATACTCTTTGTATTTTAAAATTAAAGGGTTATTTTTATTTTGTAAATTCTCGTCTGCGCGTATCTCAAAAATTTCAGAGTAACTCTCGTATTTAGTTGGACAAAAACATTAAACTGAATTTCTTATTAGTCCATAAGAGAATAATTTAACTGTGAAATTTATATATTTCATTCAAAAAAATAAATTTAAAATTTATTTTAAGGAATTCACTATTTATTGTTTTTAAAAATTAACCAAAAACATTCTCATCATGTGCATAGAGGATTGCTATTTTAAATGAAATTTTTCAAACAAAAAATAGAGATTTCCGTTTCCTATAGATTTAACTGAGAGTTAAGTGCTCGTATTTTATTGAATACTATAATGAAGAAGATTAATAAAGAATTATAAACTATTATTTTGTTTAAATGCAGTTTGGTTGTTTTTTTTTTATCAGAATTTTTTTTTTTTTTTTTTTTTTTTTTTTTTTGGTACAAAGTGTAATTAAGCGAGATTCTAAAATTTGCAATTAATTTAGAACCACTACAATTTTTCTTGGTTGTGTGAGATTCGCTTTCGCAAAATTTAAAATGGTAAATCAATAATTATTTAATTTAAAATTATGCGTTTAGTTTTAATACAAATGGGTAATTTATAAAATAATTTGTAATACAATTTAATACTGACTTGGATGAATGATAAAATATTATTTCTCAAGAATTTAAATGAATGTTTTATAAAATTATTCACTTAATATATAAATATTATAGAATATTTTTAAGAATTTTATTAAATAATAATTTTGTAGTCAATAATTTAAACATTTCCACAAACAGCATTTGCTTAAAATATTTTAAAAATATTAATATTCCTATAATAAATTTTTGCAACACTTTCCTTAGAAGCTAAAGAAAATTCTGCAAAGTTCAAATTACTTTTTCTAAGACTCAATTCAAAGCACTCTGCTCTAATTTCAAAAAAACGAAATTGCTTTATTTTTTCCTTTGTCAAAGACAACTTTTGTAAACTTTTTCTGAGCCTAAAATAAGAGTATTTTAATCTCTGAAACATATATAAAAATACATTTCGAAAAAAATAGTTAATAAGTAAAAATAGAAATAATAAATCTTACATTAGCATATTATAAAAGATTGATAATTTAAAGAACTGATTTTAGAGAAACATTTTTTAGGAGAATAAGGTCAGATATTTATTTCTTTACAAATATTTTGGTAAGTTTAAAGTGAAGAAAATAATTAAGGAAATGAAGCTTTTATCTCGAACTAGAATGATTATTCTTGCTTATTTGTTGGTTATAATTTATTATTTTTATTTTCTGGTTATAGACTATTTTAAGAAAACATATATATTTTGCTTACATATATAAATGTGTTTGTTTAAATTACTTTTTATATTAATTAAATTTTCAGCTTATATTAACATTTGTTTCACATTCAAACTTGATATTTAAATCTTTTTCGAAGAAAATGAAATTTCTGAAGAAAACAGGTTTTTTTACAGTACTTGATTAAGTAATTGTTTTTGATGTATATTATCATTCTTCTATTAGTTTCATTTTGATTTTTTTTTGTTAATTTAGTTTAAACTGATGATTGTTCCACATAGAGAATAACTTTCTAAGCAAATTTCTTTTCTTTTCTTTTATTTGTTTTGAATTTCACTATCTTTGAATCTTCTTACATTTCATCAAAAAGGGAATATTTTTTAAAAAATACAGTTGTATTATTTTTTATTTTTTTGTTCAGAACTATTATTAAATATAGTTTTTGTGAAACATCACATACATATATGAATATATTTCATATGAATAAAATTTGTCTAAATGAATATTTAAGAAAACTTAAACACAAATATGTAAATTAAATCTAAATAATAATAGAAAATAAATTTTAAATAGAATTTATATTCATACAAAATATATCAAATTACTTATCATGTGTGTGATCATTATAAACATTCACATTTTATGAATGTTAGAGTTACGATAACAAAGCTTTCACAACAATTGGTCTTACTACAGGTAGTTTCGAAGAATAAATATATTTAAGATACATTCTAGTTAAATTTGTAAGAGAAAATCAAAATACCATAAAATTTTTAAAGTAGTATTTAGATTCCAGAATATTGTACAATTTATCAAACATCAAATGTAATTAAATCTGTCCTTTTACTAAAACTATTCTAAATCTCCCCTTTTTTTTTGCTGTATGTGACTCGTAATGTCTAAAGCTATGTCATTTTGACATTCTGAAGCATACATCTTAGAAGATGAAAGTCATTGTACTCTTTTAAACAACTAATATTAGTTTTTGGCTTCAAACAGGCTTTTCATAGATAGTTGAAAGCTTTCATAAGTTGCAGGAGAAACATTTTAAGAAACCTCTCTTGCACCAATTGCAACAATCGCCCCATAGAACAAATTAAATATTCCTATTCCATTCTGTAACAATTGTTGGAATCAAATCCAAAATCTTTCAAGGATACTTCAATGTATCACTAATACTGCAATGTATATACTTCAAAATATTTCAAAAACTAGCTAATTTCTTTTAACCGAGTGTATTTTTAAAACCGTCATTCTAAGTTAGATCTATGTTTACTAACCAGAGAGCAACGTCAAAAACTGAAATACTAATCCGGTGAAATCTTAACAGTAAGAATATATACATAGTCGTACCTTGTTAAAAGTACGCCAAGAAAGATTACTTGTTTATAATATTATATGTGTTAATTAAAATCTCCATACTAAAGCTTTGTATTTTTTCATATTTTCATACCTTATTATTAGGTCCGTCATTAATTTAGGATATTGTGCATACACCCATTATATATAAACCTTTTTTTTTATTAACCTTAATATTTACAGAACTCTTAGTATTATGTTCCTAAAATTAAGTGTTTCTGCTTTTTATTTTTGGTAATTTTAGATATTTTTTTATTGCTTTTAAGTTTTGGCACCATTGGTAAATAATTCTAGAAAGATTTAGCTGTTACATTTGTATTTTATCATTCATTTTATTATTAAATGATTAAACAATAAATAATGTCCAAATGATTAAAGGCTTATTATTTTTCTTCACAAAAAGTATTTGTCTAATCTATTAATATTATATTTGTTAATTTAAACCAAAATAAACAAAATATCTCCAATATAAGAATCATATTTGGTTTAATAATGTTTGTACGATAGAGTTTGTTTCACATCTCATAATCATATTCATTTAAATTATATTCCTGATTTCATAATATGAATGGTGTTACGCTTAAAACTGTTATGAACAAATATTTCTTTTTATTTCCTTAAACAGTTTATATAAATATTCAAAAAGAATTAAATCAAGTTTTATGAGTAGTCAGTCTCTCTTATAATAGATTTGTTACTATAATGCTTGGTAGTTAAATACTACGCATTATTAATTGCATATCATAATATGAATGTTAGTATCCTAATAATATTTTTTCCAAAAACGTGTGCCAAAATTTCAAATAATTGGTTAATGCTACTTATTTGATACAATAGATTATAACTTTTTATAAGAGAAAACTTTTTTCACAGTAGGAAACGTCATTATACAATTACAGTAGGAATAAAGTCCTGAAAATCTAATGTGTCACATTTTTATCAAAATACATTACTTCTTTCCTTTTTAAATGTGATTTATATATACCATTTTTAGAAATATATAGTATTTTACTTACGCCATTTAAAAATAAAGTTGCTAATCTTTTTCTATTTCATAAGCTTTAAATATATAATCAAAACTTTATGTTTTAATCAATAATTTTTTTAAATATTTGATAATCTAAATTACCTTGTAAATAATTTAATTGATAATCTAAATGACCATTCTAAAATATTTAATTGCTAATATAAATAATATCTTAAATAAATTTATACAAGAAAAATTTTTAGCAAAATTTTAAGTTAATTAGTTTTATTAACTAATCAATTGCTGGTTGGTTTGTTAGGATCCGTAATCAAAGTATTTCTTTTATTTTTTAATTAAATTAATTTGATTTGAGTCAGCCATAACTTGTCATTTCAAAACATTATCTTCCTTAGCTTAAAGTTATAAAATATTTTATAATAGAAGTAATTAATTTATTTTGCTATGTCCAATTATTTAAGTAATTATGCGTTTAAAGTGAAATAAGACATTCCTTTTTGGTTACAATTAAGAATGACAGATAGAACTTAGTGATTCATAAAAATCATATTTCAAGTCACATCTTCAATATATTTCACTAAAAAATTTGTTTTCCGCAAGATTTATTTTTTCGTTTAAATCAATTTCTAGAAATGAAAATAATAAAAATACTTACCGAAAATATATTTTCTTCATCAAATTTCACGTAACTATGTTATTAATAAGTCAAACCTAAAGAATTTTATTTTGTATAGATGATAAAAAAAATTTATAATACAATTGGATTTTCTTGAAGCTTAATGAGGAAGAATAGAAAAGTGAATTAAATAAAAGAAAATATATGATCAAATACGAAATAGATAAACAAAATTAAAAATATGAATACATAATCAAGTACAAATGTATTTTGAATACAATAAATATTCAAAGCTAAATAATAAAAAATAGGGATTTAAAAGGCAAGTAACCATCATCTGAAGATTAATCACAGTAATTACAGGAAACGAAAAGGTATGAATATAATTTATATGCAAATTAGTGGTTTCTAATTATAGTTATATTGATAATAACTTTCTATACAGCACTTTTTTTCCATTAAAAGTTAGATACATTTCTAAGAATATTTAAATTTACTTTCAGTCAAATTCAAAGTTTTTTTAATAGTGTATTATAAATACAATTTTTCGTTTTAAATATATACATGACAAGTTACATGTTTAGATATTAACAAATATATTTGTTAACAAGATATGCAAGAGTAATAATATATTTTTATTTTAAGAAAACAAGTAAAGAATTCAAAACAAATAACAGATAACTTTGCACACTTTTTTTATCATTTTATAGTAATTAACATTTTTCTTAGAATTTCATGTATAATGATATCAATCATATTATAACTTAGCAATATTATTTAATTAAAATGTCCATTTGCTATGACTTGTTTAGTTACAACACATTATCTATGGAATGAGATTACCTCTGACAGTTAATTTTATAAATATCTACAAATTAATATAGCAGGCACAAATTAAAAAAATGCTCCAAATTCTGAAGAAAGAATTCTCTCGTAGAGTATGTTATATATTTTAGAACGCTGATTTTTTCATATTATATTACATTAATATTACAGCGATTACATGAACTCCTTGTAATCTATTTAAATAAATAAATGTCGCATAAAATATGTTTGTAATTAACTGTATGGTTTTGATGCCATTTTTTTAATATTATATAAGTATGAGACCATTATACATAGTTGTCTGTTTCTTTGAATTTATTTGCTGAAGACGATAAATAAAGTCCTAATTTTACTGCAAAATATTTTATAAAAATATTTTGCACTATTACATGATTTCTGTTTTCATCTTTTTCATATTATGAATTGATGAACTTTTAAATTTTCGTTCACATTTTTAAAAAGTGTAAGTAATATGTAAAATATGCAATGCTATTTTGTATAAAATATTTCAATTACAACTGAAATTACATATTTTCAGAAATATTAGTGGTATTTTATTTTAAATAATATATAAATATGAGCAACTATTGCATATAAATTATTTTCTATCTTTATTATTAACTTTTTTTTTTAAATCAGCCTCAATTAATATTTTAACAAGCAGTTTTGTTAAATTTTGTGTGTGAAATCTCACTCTCTCTCTCTCTGTATATATATACACTACTACTACTACTAATACTGCTATTGCTGCTGCTAACTTTTATTATTTTATTAAACTTTAACTGAAACATATTAAAATGTTCATTTTAAAATGAGATTTATATTTCTTGGGGTTCTGTGTGTTTTATTGCGGCATGCTGCAAGCCCACTATCTCAAATGAATCAACTGTCCAGGAAGGCCACCTCTTATTTCAATAAATTAAAAGCAAATCATGTCGTATGCTCTGAGTTAAAATACTTTCAAATATCCTAAAACATCAATACTTCTTTAATAGTGTAAGTATGTTAACAACTAAGTCATGTTATAATAGTTAGCTATATTGATACTAAAACGATGGTAAGCATGTATTTAGAAACCATGGTGCAATGGGAGGTATCAGTAGAAACATTAAAACCAAGATAGTCAAATTTAAATTATATACTTATATGCAGCAGCATCATGAAGATGTTCTTTTGCGAATTATATGAGAAAAGTGAACATTGTCAACACATTCGTTATTTTCATTCAGATCTCATCTTAAAAAAGAAAATATCCTCATCAACTTATCTTCAATAACAACAATTTTGAAAATTGCGTATAATTTCTGTTAATTACTGTGTGTGTGTGCGCGCACGCTATTGAAGTAAGCACGGCGTAATATTTTAAAGAAAAAAGAACATGAAATAAATGCTCAAGTTGTACATAATCACTTAAAATTGTAAGATAAGAATATTTACTTCTATTAAGAAAATCTTCTAGAAGAAAGTTCACAAATAATAAAATCACAGTGCATTTACTATATGAATATTATACTCTATATATGTAGGAAGTATAATTTCATTCTTTGTTTAATATTCTAAACTACAATTTTCATTAATTGCTTAGCAATCTTAAAAACATTTTTCAAAATATATAATTTATTAAACTTTTGTTAATTCAGGTGTACTAACACCTCAATT
>JAPDSC010066584.1:149528-182846 GCA_026290005.1 Latrodectus geometricus | reverse complement strand
ATATTGTTGAGAAGAAGTGGGGTAATATAATATATTATTGAGACCATATGGTAAAGGTGATATAGTTGAAAAATCCATTTTTAAGAAAAACGTTTAACAAATTTTCACTTTAATTATCAAAGTATTAAAACTAAGGAATAAATGTCCATGTACAAACAAAGCTTTCTGTTGAATATATATGAAAAAATATTACTCGTACAAAATAAATGAAAGTTGTAGGCCATTTTCGAATCAAAAAGTTCCCATTCTTCTAATTAACGTTACTGTTACTAATTATTGTTAATTTAAAAAGTAAATTTTAGATAATTTAAATGGTTTTAATTTAAAATAAAAATTCAAATAAATATGATATTTAAATTTATTTTAAATTTAAAATCTGTATAATACATTATATGATATATAGATTAAATTTAATCATACAATATACAATATATTTGGAATCATAAAAATGGTATATAGTGATAAATGTTTATACATCAATTATAAATATTTTCAGATTAAAGAGAAATCTATTATTTTTCTACTTTGCAAATAAATGTAAAACATTTTTTAAATTTTAATCTATTATTCGTTCATTTCATTTAACTTTTTATAATTATCAGTTCATATTTATTAATTTTTATGGAATAAAAACAAACAAGAATTAAAATATTTTTAAATTAAATAATTATAATATTATAGATTTTAGAAATTTAAATCTCAAAGTTTTCCATTATAGCTAAATTACTTTTTTTTCTTTGAACTACAAAAATTTTTTTTTGGGGGAAAAAATTTATTCTTACAAAAAAAAGTAAATTAACTGTCAACGTATTTCTGCATTTAGTTCGTTAGCAAGATTGTATTGAATGATTGTGAATGGTAATGTGATTGTGGTAGTTAAAGGTGACAAATTCAAAACATTCCACATAAAACATAGTTTTCCAAACTAGGAATGAACAAGAAAATGATACCAAAAGATACAAATTTATGATAATGTTAATTGACGTATATTTCTATAAATAATTTAAAACAAAATATTAATATAAATCTACAATATAATTTCATAATTAATGTCATGTATTTATTAGTTAAATAGTAATACTTAGTAAATAATAAACTAGTTTTTTCTATAATGAAAAAATAAAAATTATTTACTTTATTATGTTTTAAATTTTTGATTTTCTTCGTTACTTAATATCAGAGTTTAGTTATAAGTGTATATTAAGCACTGTATGAAGTATTGTTTTCGTGCTAAAAGTTAAAATATGAAATAGTTCACTCATGGTAGCAGCATAATAGTGAAAAATTAAAGATTAAAAGAGAAATATTCGATTTAATAAAGAATTTAATAAACTTTAAATATGCAAAATTCTTGAGGCGTACAAGGCTTATGACTTATTTACAGTTCATTAAAAGTAGTGACAATCGAAATCTTAGATCAACTGGTAGTAGTTATTAAAATATAAACTTGTAAACTTGATTTTGTTACTCAAAAAATAAAATAAAATGGACTTTTTAATTCTGGTAATTTTCAGATTTAAACCAAAAGTATTTGGAAAAAAGCTACTAAAAAGATAAAAGTAAATTAAACCGCATCCATTCCAATAGCAAGTATAAATTTGTTTCACGTATTTCCCAGAGTCGTTAATATTCTCAAATTACCACGAAGAAACTTTTCAAAGCAGTTTATATTTGTAACAATATAACTATTTCATTGATGAAAATATTCTAACATATTTCATAGATCTATTTTAAATAATATATTTTAGATCATTACTAATGACGTTATTTAATTTCGTTTACAAATCTTACAAAACAACCGAATCACAATCCTTAAAAAATAGAGCTTTTCCACGTTATTAACTTCCGTAGCTGAATGGGGAAATTTTTATTAATACTTTTCAATAAGTAGATACTTTTATTTGCCGAAGCATTAGGTTTAAAAGAAGGACTGAGAAATTGGAAAGAAAACGGAATTAAATATTCATATGAAATGCTTCGAAGGTAACAACACAAGAAAAATAAATGTAGAATATTTTTCCATGCTGAACACATGATCTTTAAATTCATATCGTTTTATGGTCATGTAAAAAAAATAAATACAAATAATGAAAAAACGATCATTGAAAGATTGATTATTTATGGCAATTAACTTACCTCGTGCTCTGACATGAAATAGTTGTGATTTCATTATTCTTTAAATAGAAACCCTTTCCACTAAATAACATGAAAAATATGCTGAAACTTCAACTTAAATAGTGAGACAATAAATTAAAAAATGAGTTTTGCCAAAAAATTCAATATAATTGTCACATGAGTGCTGTGTCATATATATTTTTATATAATTTCCAACAAAATTATCATCAATTATTATCATGAATGTAAAATTTATTGCATTAATTGTATTAAACTTTACTAATGCGTGTAGACATATTACTGTGCTCGACTGAAAGCAATTCAAAAAATGGTGGATGGTGAAAACATTTATTAAATATTTATTTAAATTTTAAAATATTCATTAACTTTCGCTTTAGTTTAAATTAATCATTTTAGAAATACTATTTAAAAATTGAATTATAAAATTCAATCACTGATTATTAAAAGATGAAAAACAATTTTAAAGTAAATTTTGTTTTTATCATTGCCTTTTATTGTTGATTTCTATTCAAAAATGAATCTTCGAATATTAGAAAATTATTTGACACCTTCATACACACACACACACATATATATATATATAGATAGATAGATAGATAGATAGATATAGATATATATATAGATAGATATAGATATATATATATTACTATATTACTTGAAAGTATTTATATATATTACTTGAAAGGATTTCGGTTTATTCCATTGCTGAACAGTTTCTTGCTTCTGTCGATATTTCATAGTTTTCAGCGGGACAGGAAATTTATATATTTAGGGTGCACACACGAAATATTGAATTGAATCTCAGCAAATATGTACAACTAATAGTAGAAAAGATGGACATATGGTATACAAATAGTTTTTTATGGATCTAAAAATTATATTACAAACTTTGGGTCAAGAAATGAGTCATTTGTACGATAAGTGACTGTTTGGACAGTGCAATGATGTTAGTAGCAGCATAGACAATCAGTTCCATGACAGTGGCTTCAAATACGTTTAATGCTACATCGCAAACAAGAATTTCTTCAGTGGTTTGAAAAATCTAGAATAACATGACACCATGCATTCAGACAAATCCCGATTCAGCATCATGATTGCCACATACATATTTGAAGGTTTCGTGAATAATGCAGATTGTCAATTTGTATTTGAAATATGATCTTAATGCTTTTTAATAACGAACATTGCCAAAGTGTGAATTTAACATTGGTATATTTCCTAACTATTTGAAATGTTAGTATATATATTGAGTGACATTAGATACCCATATCGGTTATCTCTTTTTTGCTTTGACACCACTTTGAATACCAAAAGTTATATTTCTTGGTTTTAAATATGGCTGTACGATTTACTCGATCTCTGCGAAAAGATGCATTCTTCCTTTGCAACAAAATGAGCGTCCACATAATCAGGCATTTTTACGGAACTCTTCAAAACAGATAATGTTTGACTATTGCCCAGCCAGACTCATTTTCTTGATCATTATAAGTAATAATCACTTTTAATGATCAAGAAAAAGCCGGTTTTGTGTACTAATTTCTTAGGATCTATGTTTCTAAAGTTAATATTCTGTTACGTATATGTAAGTATGTGTATGCTTTATATAATATTTTCATGTTCATATAAGTACAATTAATCTGATAATTATTTCTTAAAGTATAATCTTCAGCTTTCAAAAAAAATATTTTGAAAAATTCAGAAGAACGAATAAAAATCATTATTTTGCAATTTTTTTTGTTTATGTTATTGCATTAAAAATAAAATAAATTAGTATTGAAAGCATTGAAATGTTGAAGTAATAATTATATGATTTTAGGTATCCCAAAGAAAGATTAAAGAATTTATAAAGAGAAAAATAAACAAATTTCGTTTTTGAATTTTCGCATGTGATTTAAGTTGCAACATTTAAAATAGTAGACATGAATAAATTCAGATTTGATAAAATATGTTATCTAATATAAATACGCTATTCCATAATTTTGTTCAATCATTCGAAAGCGGATTATTTTATTTTGAGAAATTACTGAATAAACAAATTGGATAGTTGATCAGTAGGCATATTTATTATATGTGAAAATTTATAAAAACAAGTCTGCAATTTTTACGTTTGAAAGAATGTTTTTTCCCAGCCTAAAAAATGTTTAAAATATATTCACACCTAAGCATAATAAAATCTAAATTTAGTAAAAATGAAATATTTTAATTCAGATATAGATCTTAATTTAGTTTATGTGGCAGCTGTATGTTAGATTAAACGGCAGTTAATATCTCAAAAATTTCATTAATAACAACTAGAAAAGTTCAAGAACATTCAGTACATTCTCATTTCATACACAAGAACTAAACATTTTAGCTGCATGTGTGGAAGATTTAACACATTTTATAATAACTGTTAATGAAACCATCATATATCTTATTAAAAAAGAACAATTTAAAAATAACAATTTAAAATGTAGTTTTATAGACTTCATTGAATACTGAAAATTAAAATTATTAAAAATGAATTAAAAAATGCAGTAAAATAAAAATCAGACAAAAGATAACATCTAAATTTGATAAAAACTAATTTTATATAAAATAAACAGAACAATATTCTTTCATATTTATCTCTATAAAAATATATATTATGGAGTTAAGAGTTTCTTGTACAATAAAAGTTAACATCTTCTTGATGCTATAAGAGTTTTTTTTTCTTTTTCTTTTTCTGGCTTTAAAATTTCAATTATATATATATATGTTCCAGTTTTAAACATAAGTGGAGAGTTATAAGATGTTTTACAATTCCTAGAAATGAAATTATGTAAGAAAATTCAAATAAGAAGTATATGTAAGCAAAATTCTAAATATTAAGTAACAAATTAATTATTAAAAACATGATATTTGTTTTTAAATTGCGTATAATTGCATGAAACTATAAAAAAAATTCTAATCCTTATTAAATTCTAGCGTTCCGCATTGTATATGAATTATCTTTTTTTATTGTGGCAAATGATTTGAAATTAAATTGAATTGATAATACATAGGTATTTTATAGTACTTGTATTTATTTCTGAAATAATATTTATTTCTAAAATATTATAATCAGCAATTTTCACATTTGAAATAATTTTGGTGTAGTTCCACAATAACAATAAAACTAATATACTTAATCAAAATAATTTTATTAAAATCTTAATGCATTTAGAGTTTACTTATCACTTAATATTGCTTAAAATTTAGATCATTTAATTAAGTTATTGAAAAATTTCTCGATTTTTTTATTGCTTATAATTCTAAATATATAATATAAGATATAGTGAATATATTTACATCTGTTTTGTGCAGAAATTATTTTGATTTTACTGTATATTAAAAAATATCTCCCAATATATATAATAAAAATATTTAATTAAAATTTTATATAAAAATATAAGATATACGTGTAAAGACATATCCTCACTTTAGTAAAGAAAGTTAAAATTCAAATTTAGAATATTTTTACACGGTAATAATGTATTCAAAAATATCCTATATTTTTCAAGAATCTATTTTTAAAAATCATTTTACAGTAAGCAACTCCTATCATTACAGATAAAATTCATGCAAGAGAATATTTTGGCCGTTAATATTTTTCTTAAAATCTGAATAAAAATAACAGCTTAAAGTAAGTAATGTATGTGAAGTTCTTGCATTATAAATTGTAGAGTATTATTTATACACAGTTTGTTTACAATAGATGAAGTGCATTAATGTTCACAAAACTATTCAGTATATTCATCATATTTAAAAAAACTTTCTGTTGGATATACAATCATCCTTCTATTACACTTTTGTGACACTTCCTAAAAGTGCGGAAAAAGTCTGCCATGTTCAAATTGCTTTCTTTCAAACTCAATTTAGAGTGTTCCTCTCTAATTTCACAGAAAACGAAATTGCTTTCTTTTCCCACAGTCGAAGAAAGGAACTCTTGTAAACTTCTTACTTTGAACTTAAAGTAAAAGTACTGAACTTAGACTTATATGAAAAAAATTCATTTCTCTAGAAAAAGTACATCTTGAAGTAAAGAGAACTTATTTTGCCTTTTTTCACTGAATAAAAGCGTAAAAGTAAAACATTTATGTATTGCAACATTGGTTCGTAGTAAAAGCATGTTTAAAAATTTAAGTTTGATTTTCAAATGAAAAAGAACATTTTCTTTCTCCAAATTTGAAATAAAAAATTAAGCTTAAAAAGAATCTTTTTTTTTTCTTTAGATTAATGAATAAAATATATTTCATGCAAAAAGATTATGTCTTAACATGTTTACAATCGAATGCAGATATTGATCATGATCAAAACTTGAAAAATAAAGTGACCTTATTTATTAGTTTTTTTAAAAACATTATATGTACTCTAATATTCGTAATCACAAATTAGAACTTCCGAATTATGTTTTTAATTTCTAATTATTTAAAAAACAAAATAACTTTTTTTACAATACAAGTACCTTGTTACAAAATTTTCTAAAATAAGCTTTTTTTTTTTTTTCATCTCTTGTTTATGTTATTTTGTATTGTATATAAAAAGGACTCTTATAATCATTAATTACATTAGCTATTATTTGGAGAATATTTATTCTTGTAATTACTGGCATAATTAAAATAATTCCTTCGTAAAAATTAATACATATTTAACTTAAAATTTTAAAAATATCTATTAATTACTTTTAGAATTCAATTCAACTTTTAATTGTTTTCTGATAATAGGGTTAACACCACTTTCCGTTAAAATCAACCAAGAGAAGCATCATTTGCCACGGGTAGTGATTGCGAAAGTCCATAGTCTCCATCACTATGAGATCTTGGAAATCCGTGCGTTGAAATAGTGTCCGCATTAATCTATGATTTTTAAATCTTTCGTTGCGATGGCGTAGATGTGGAAAGGAGGTTGCCATCTCAGGTGTGATCTCATCATCTGGCCGTGGTTCAAAATTACGAGACATTTGATGATAGATAAGTAATCTAATACTGTTAACCTTAAAGTACTGTCTTATTCTTGCCTGTACCACTATGTACATATGTAATGCAAATTTATATAATATGATATTCATTAAAAACATATTTAGCAAAATAATACAGATTAATCTTTTATTAAAAAGACAGTGTTTGGAGTACTCTGTAGAGCGATCTAATAGCCGAAATTGCACCAAACTTGGTTTTTAGACTAATCAAGACATGAGGAAATGATTTCGTAAAAATTAGTTCCAAAATCACCGATAGGGAATTTTGTGGCTGCTGTAGCTCACAATAATGAGAATTAGCATAAAAGACGAGTATCAAAGAAAAATGCAAATGTTGTACGATGACAGCGTCAGTAATAGGGGCTATAAAAGCAAATAATAGACAGCTCCGACAAATAAATTCAGTTGAAGTAAACTAGCTCCAGTGGCCATGCCTCTTACGTTACCGGAATGTGCGTTACTGGTGAAGCTGTATTATATGAATCAATGTAATACATCCGCAGCTCTTTGGGAATTTCGAACCAGAAAAAAATTACGAAATTACGATTTTTGGTTCTGGGATTATTTAAAATCTCAAGTTTATGTTGCTGGAGTATCAAATTTGTCTATTCTAAAAGGACAAAATAATAAAGACAGACATAATATTCCTCGTTATATGTTACGTACGGCTGTGGAGAAGTTTGCGCACAGAATGTACAGTGTTATTTCTGAAAACGGTGTTCACATTGAATGCGGTTTAATTCCTCACCGGAGAAGTTAATGTTGTAAATAAACATTAAGAATTTAACTATACGATTGTTTTTGCATTTTTCTTTCCTCTTATTTTATTCATTATAAAGCGCCACAAAATGCCCTAGCGGCAATTTTTGGAATTAAAATTTTTTTCACGGAATCTTTTTTCCCATATTTCTATTTCGGCTATTAGATAACAATACAGGGTGCTCCAAATACTGTCACTTTAAAAAATATCACCCTGTATATATCAGATCCTAACTTTTCACACAAATCTAAAAGTTAAGCATAAAATAGTGAATAAAAATATTTTTTACGTAGTTTTCAATTAGAGGAGTACGTACTTAATCTCCATCTGTTCTTGCAGTTATACCACTTATATTAAATACCATGAAAAACAAACAAGAAACTAAACGCAAAATAATGTTACTAACGGGCTTATCATAACGATTTTCATGAGGTTTGATTGAAACAGAAATTCATAAACCTAGATTTCAGGATGAAAACCGCAATTAAGAAAAGTATTGATATGTATTGTTTTATAAAATATATTTATAATTTATTTACTTTGTTCAAAAAACAGTTTTTAACACAAAAGCAGATCTAATAAGTGGATTTGCTAAAAATAAATAAGAAATGCGTAAAACGGTAAAAAACATCTTTTATTCATGGAGTTATTAAGTATTATGCATTTTTTAGCTAGCTTACAAAGAAAATGATACTCCTGTTTCATTTATATTATTACTAAACAAACCAATATAAATAAAAATATTAGAACATGATTCAACTAATTATTTTTACAATTAACATAGAACACTGATTAAAAGTCAAATTAGATGTCAGGATGATAGCAAAACAGAACATGGTGTTCTGTGATAAAGTGCCTTCACGACGCATGAAAAGAAGGTTCTACTCAACAACTGTCAATGAGTGCTTGAACAAGATTGTTTTAGTCCATAATATACACTATTAAACAGTGGTGCCCTCTGTTAGCACTAACAGTTATTATACAAATTTAGACATTTATTACAGTACAAAAATCAAGATTCCTTTCATCAGCATTTTAATTCACCTATAATTGGTTGTACAGCCGTATGCAGTTTTCCTGCAATGGCCAAGAACAATATTATTCCAGAAATCAAAATGTATGATATTGCATGTTTTTATTATTATTATTAAAATATTAAGTGGAAATGCAGAAGGAAGATTTCGAGAAGGAAAGAGAGATCCCGCATTAAATTTTTCTTTATTGCTTTTATTTGTATATACATTATTATTTTTAAAGAGAAAAAAAACACATGACACTTTCTTGAATTGACCAGAGAGCCTTTCGGAGTGCTGTGCATCCCTATAGTAATCTTTATAATGATTACCCAATAAACAACTTTATAATGATTCAAAATAAGCGTTAATTATGATTTAGTTTAATTACAAACACTGATTTTAGAAAAAGCTATGTACTTTAAAAGATTAGATGAAATCTTAAGAAAGAACAAAGAACATAGTTTTTCCTTTGTTATCTCATAGAACAATCTCTTGATTCCCATCGTTGGATCTAAATTGAATACTGGACAAAAATTTAGCAACTAATCAAAATAAGAATTATTCTTGTATAGTTTCTATGACTAAAGTTCATAAATGAACCAAATTTAATATAGTTGCATGGTAATTAAGTATGAAAATATTAACTAAAAGGTAAACGAAGAATCTCTTCACTATGAAAATATAATACACATTTGTATTCTCAATATCTGTATTATAAAATCTATAAAGAAATTCGATTGCCAATTTCTATTCTACGATTTTAAGATATCCGCATAATATTTTAGAATATTAAATGAATTTATATTAAGTGTTATGAAAAATAATTTTTATTTTAAAATTAATTCAAATGCAACAACCATTATATGATAATTTACTCGAAGATTGAGCTGAAGTTCACAGGCACAAAATCTTTCTCAAATGTGTATGTGTGTTCAATGTAAAATAGGATTGTAATTTTTTCAATAAAGTAATCCAAATCTTAAACAAATACATGGTAATATAAAAAAATTAGATACATTTTTAAAGTCTTCACTTGACAGATTTCGTTGAAAAATTGCTCTTTAAAAAGAGTTAAGTATTTAAATTATGTTTTTAAATTACTTCAATTTGCAGAAAAACAAAATGTTTAACTCTTTTTTGTAAATTATAAACTTATATATAAAAGTCATCATCAGAAATCAACCACATCAAAATAGTAATAATGGGTACACATTATTCGTACCGCAACAAATTCCTTTCACAATTTGCTTTTTAATAAAATATAACTGTTCATTTTACTTTAATAGGTTTAAATTCGTTGTAAACCGTCAAGGGATTATTTGATCTAAATTATTCAAACAATCCTATGAATAAGGGATGAACACTTTATTTAATCCTTGACACTCACCTATCTAATAGCTTAATTTAAAACATGTTTTTCAAATTTAAGACTTTCTGTTACAATCAAATTTTGCTTCAAATTATTCTCATTCAATTTTCCAATTTAATTATAAGTTAAAAATGATAAGCTGTTCAAAGCTTAATAACTTTTATAGATTTAAAATTACACAACTTGCTTCAAAAAATACGAATAAAAGAAAAAAAATCTGTAAATTTTGTTCAAAATAGTGCAAATTTAAAATTAAATTTCATCCCAAATAAAGAAATGTAATAAAATATAAAGTGAGTGAAACTTTAAACAGAAATTTCAGTTTTTATAAGACTTTTTTACCAACTGCCCTGAACAGAAAATAATTTTAACTACTTATACTGTACAAAATCTGTTTTATTTTATGTAATTAACAACTACAAAAAAGGAAATATTTCATATCCATACTCTAAAAATGACATATTTATTTTCTTCAGCTATAAACTTTTACCTGATTTACAGTTGAAACAGTGAATACCTCTAATACTCTTGTCTGTCTTATCTCAAATTAATCATATTTTAGTCAAAAAATGTCTTGTTATTCGTATTATACAACCGTAAATGTTTAATTGATTGATAGTTAAAACAAAGTATAAAAAATACAGTGTCATCTCAAATTAATTTGTTTTTCTACAAAGGACTTATTATCAATATTCTTCAGATGTAAATTTTTAATTGATTTATATAATTAATTGAAATAATGAATATAATGAATATACGCATCAAGTTCAACTCATATTAAATTTATAGGTAAAATAAATTACTTGTGACGTCAATTATTGTATTATATATATATATATATACATGTGGGATATCAAAATAATATTTACTTATTATTTGATGTCATTAAAGCTTCATTTTTTTTACGTAGATCAGGAAATCAGTTAATCTTAATTTTACTTAATACAAGTGTGTTAACATTATTTTTATTGAATTTGTGAAAGCTTCTTTCAAAATTAATTACTTAGGTTTTGTTATCACATTGCATGAGCCAGAATTTCTGTATAAAGTATTGTAATTAATAACCTGTTAAATTTTGTGAAGTATACTTTGAATATTATTTTATGCATCTTACAAGTAACATTTTTGTTACCAAGCCCTTAACCGGTTTGCCAGTACAGTGTACGTGCTACCTAAAATTGTCCTCAACTTTTTTACCTGCTCGTCGTACGTGGTCATCAATATTTTCTCCTTTCCTTTACTGGTTTGCCCGTATTTTTCATTATTGTAAAGAGACTATTTAGTATTACTATTTTTCAACAGATGTCCATATAGCTGAAATGCTTTCATTCGGATTTTTCTTTCTCTAGGGGAATTTTCTATTAAAATTTTTGTTCTACTGTATTTAACGCTTGTGAATTTAAGAACTTCAATTATTTTCGCATTTTTCGGGATTTAGCCTCCGCTCAGGACAGACGTGCCTATAACAAGCTCTGAACTGATTTTTTTTCACTTATTTATCCCTTTGGGAAACAAAAAGCACTTTTCAGAACTCATAAATATGGACTACTCAGTTATAACAGAAGATGCTCGCTTTTTTGCGCAATGCCTCTACACTATGCACTGATCTGACAATGATCCTGCCGCTAAAGAAGAGATGTTATGCTGCCTTTACGAATTAGTAAAGCAAAATCCTATGGCTCAACAAGTCTTCAGAGTAACATTAAAGACTTCAAGTACAGGTGACTATAATGTTTGACAACTGACCCCCCGGCATAGTTAATGGTGCTTTTTATCAGAAAGCTGTCGCCTTCGCTAAGACTTTCAGAAAGCCTAGCACTAAGTGATCAAAAAAGAAAATTCAAACTGATGGTTTCATTAAGCCAAATAAAACCGCTAAAATTAGCCCAGAAGTGGCTGAAAAAAATGATATTGAAATGGAGAACTCTTTCGAGAAGCTCTCGACCAATCAGTAGCCAGAGATGAGCTCTGACCCTATCCCCGCCCCCACTAAGGAGAAAACTCCACCGGTAATTGTTCGATATGGTGACGACCACCTCGAATTTCTCGAAAAATTAAAAAATGCTCTAGGAACAGAATTCGAAGCCAGGACCGCAGGTCTTAATTTGAAAATTTTTGTTCAGACTGCTGAACAGCAGAACTCTGACAAAGTATTTTGATTTCAATGGCATCGAGTACGTCCTACTTCGCTCAAAAAATCAAAAGCCTAAAAAATTCGTGATCAAGGGTCTCCCCATTTCTACGGACTGTCTGTCCATTACTAAGGAATTGTTAGACCTTAATTATCAGCCCACCAGAGTAAAAACCCCAAAAATGATGAAAAATCTCAAAAACGGTAATCCTATGCCGCTGTTTTTAGTTAGCCTCATTCCATCGACAGGTGGCGCTACAGTTTTCGACATCAAAAAATTGTTCTGTATCTCTGGAATCACAGTTGAACACTACAGAGGACCCAAAACGACGATGCAGTGTTTCAACTGCCAGAGATTTAATCATATTGCTGAGATGTGTCATATGAGGTCCCGTTGAATTAAGTGCGCATGCTCTCATAACACTAAAGAATGTCTCTCGGAATAATTAGAACATACAAAATGTTGTAATTGCAAAGGTAATCACCTATCCAACTACAAAGGATGCCAGGCCTTGTTTTTTCCCAAGCCTAAAAAGGCAGTTAGGAAAAACAATAGAAATAATAATTTTTCTAGAGGAATTCGAAATGGTGTCTCCTATGCACAAGCTACTGCTCCTCCCCCCCACCCAGCTCCAATGTCTGAATCTACTTACTTGGACGAACTTCCCTCGTGAGGTGAACTCCAAGATATTATGGAATTAGTAAACCAAATTAAAAACATTTTTAAAGGAATTCCAGTGCGAGAGCTTCTCCAAGATCTAAAAACTATTTCCTCTCCAATAGATAAACTATTTAGAATCATTACGTATTTACAAAACCCCTAACATACTTTAATAGCTAGTTTTCATAATAATTTGTTACTTATAAGCTAATAATAATTTTATTTTCTCTCTAACTAATTATTTTTATTAATATTATTATTATTTTCATTTAATATTATTATTTAATTTAATTCTAACTTTTATGGAATAATTTCTTAAGCCACACCCCTTTATATGTTTCAACCAATAATATGTCAGTTCGCATTCAGCTATAGTTCACCATCTCCTAACAATTTCCAGAAGAGGGTAGGGGTCCCTTCCTTACCTAGGAACCTCGCAACTCCGGCACTGCCAACCGAAATTTTGGTTTAAGACCTTGTTTTTTCTTATCGCAATTATGGATGGAATAAACTATAAAAATACTTTCTTCTGAGATGATGAACTACATTCTGATACAGATATTTCGTCTAATTATTTTGATTATTCCTCAGATGTACTTGAAATGTGGTGAGCTGATTAATGAAGATTTGATTTCTGCAAGAATTTTCATCAGGGTTGATGAGAAAAATCCATCAGATCATTGCCCTCGATTTAAATTTACTGACATTCCTGTTGTGCACATACAACTTGAGGACATTTCTGATGATCTACAATTTTATGAAACATTCATTGATTTCTCATGAGCAAAGTTGTGGAGGAAACAAATAAATATGCTTGAGAAAAACAAAAATTTAGGGTTCTTTGTGTTCCAAAATTCTAAAATAAAAAATGTTGAAAAAGCATTAAAAGTGAAAAAAAAAATAAAACATTTCCTATTATTCTTATTCTATTAAGTATAGTACTTAATCATATATGCCTTTTTTGGAAACATTTCCTGTAAAAAAAAACGACTGCTTAAGGACAGCTTTACTTTAAAATATACACTTTACTTAAAAAAAAACATAAATATATTCCAAAAAATTCGTATTACTTAGATTTATTATGAACATGTTAAGCAAAGTGTATCTACATTTATATACAAATCAGTTTCACATGCACACACAGAATTATACATACATACTTATTGTATATATATATATATACAGTTAGATAGATAGATACAAATATACCACAAAATTACTAGTCTGCTTAAGCTAACTAAATAGGTTACCATTATCATTACCGGTATTACTTGCTCAACTTATTCAATTTCATGAGGGATATTAATCTCTAAGAGAGATGTAATTTGTATTAACAAGATCCATTTGAAAAGGGGATATCCAATTTATGTTCCTTTGATATACTCCAAAGGAAGTGCCCTTATCCATAAAAGCACAAGAGTCAAGATTATCGGAAAACGCTGGAACAGCAAACTTGGTATGCTGTACATTATTGATAGAATTACTCTCATTATATATGATAAAGATATATTAAGTCGTCAATTACTTTGGATATAAAAACTCTTTTATTAACAGACGTAGTTATTTAACAGATAATGAATTCATTTATTTAGACAAAAATTTAATGTACAGAAATTAAATTACAGTACATCTCTTAAACTAAGTTTTCCGAAAAACTTACAAAACAGTTTGCGATCAATGAATTTTCAAGTCATGATTTGGCACAGTTTTAGGTAAGGAAGTAGTTGCTAATTGTAGCTAATTTAGAAAATAATGCCAATATATATATATATATATATATATATATATATATATATATATATATATATATATATATATATATATGTATATATGTATGTATGTATGTATGTATATATATGTATGTATGTATGTGTATATCAATTACATACATAACTAAACAATCAAAATGAAGTTTTTATGTTTTGTCTCCTTGTGTTTTAAAATTGTTTTAATCACCGTTATAATTTTTCTTGCAAATAACATTTACATGCATGTTTTGTATCAAAGCTTAAGTCATGAAGGAAGCATTTTTGCTGACTAGTTAATGAGCTTAAATTTTTACATTAGCACTGCATGTATGAAGAATTTATCAGAAATAATTCTTTATGTTTATCCATAAAAAGAGAAGACATAAATCGTATATTTTTTTAATTAATTATATATATTTTTTATTATCTGGTGATATGCATATAACTATTTTATGTTAAAAAAGTAATATTGTGTTAACTTAAATTACCTCTTTAACATAAAAATTAATTTATGTTAAAAAGCACTCGTGTAAACAAAAAATATTAATTTACAGCAATGCATGACAAAAATTATTAGTGTCATGGAATTAAATGTAAACATAAATTATATAAAATTATGCAAGAAATCGGAATTATTTCAATACTTATTCAGTATTATAATTAAAGATTTATTTCAATACGGGCGTTATATACATTTATAGGTATTATTTCCTCAGGACTAATACTTTGGTTATTTCTTTGACAATAATGACATATTTAGTTCTTTTTTAAGGTTTCTCTTTCTTTTTTTTTTTGGTATATTAATGTTTAACACATTTTTTTTGCATTTTAATTTAATATACATAATAAATTTGCGTAACTAAATTGGCATGTTAATGCTTAATAAGATATTTAGTACTTAATGGTCGCCTCTGAATGGGAGTAATACTTGTAATTTATTGAATATAAATTGAGCATCATACACTTATTTACTTCTCAAGAAATTTCACAACATTGTAAAAATGTAAGCTTGTAATGTTGAGGAGGTTAATTGCTGAAACAATTGTTATGAAATAAATTTATCCTACTTTTAAAGATTTTGTTAATGTATTATAAGAAAATATTCTTATAATAATAAAATTAATTTTGCGTATATCTGAAAACATTCCTACTGTTAATGTAATTTATATGTTGAATTGCTATATAATATTTCAATCAATAAAAAATTTAACCAAAATGAATAAAATCGAAGTATAATAAAAATGATACATTAATTATATCATTGGTATAGAGTAATTTCTACACTACACTATACCAATGAAGGCATATTATGTTTAATGAAATTTTAATTCTAGTTAACTTATTCCACTGCTTATTTAACTTACTCTGGTGTGACTTAGGTAAATTAAATAGGAATGTGATTCTTGAGCATCGAACTTTTGTAATTATATTATACAATGTGCATTACCGCATTTTTATTTCACTTAAATATTCAATGGTAACCGATATCCAACAACTATGTCTTTTATAATTTACAACATGACACAAAAATGGCTCCTTATTATACTTGCTTGTATTTAATTTTTCTTCAAACCTAACTTCATGACTATTGACATTGTAATATGCAATAGAAAATTAAAGTCATAAGGTACATAAATATGTAAGGTGATTCTAATTGTCTATTTTTAAAATTGATTTTAATTTTACGTATGTGGTTTAACTGTTTATTTACTTATGTTTTTATGTTTTAAAAAAGAAGTAAATGGAAACAATTTTAGCGCTAACATCTGCCTGATAATTTTTTTAAAGACAAATGGTTTGATTATTAATATATTTTTTCAAATTTATGTTATATGAACATATAAATTTGATAATTCTTAATACTATATGTATATAAATTTATGTTTTTAAAAATACAACTTTTTTTGGTTGATTAAAAATTTTTATATATGTTGTATTAGTACCTGCCGTTTAAAATAACATGTTAACAATTTTCATTTTCATACATGGCAAAACATCAGAAAATATATTTAATTTTAAAAGTCAGGCTTAAAAAAATTCGTCAAAATAAGCTATGAATTATTTATATTGATATTGTGTTGAGAGTGCTTATTAAATTGAGAAAAGATTTTTGAGCCAAAAAAGAAAAATTTCATTGATATTGGAACTTTTTCTACGTTAATGCTTGATATATTGAAAACTATTTCATTTTGCATTATTTTGAGAAAGTTTGTCTATTCATTTATTTACACCAAAAGTGCAAGATTATCTGGAACAGAAACTCATAATACGAATTTGAGATGGAAATTTTATTAATCATTCAAGTAAGATTTACTCGATGAAATTAATAACACTAAGGTTTCACATTTTGGAATAGAATAGTATGTCCTAGATGTCAGTCCCGTCATACAAGAAGAGTGGCGTATTGCATATCTGCTTTCTGAAAACATATTTGTCAGAGTGGCAGCTCAGAAATTATCTATGGTTGATACCGAGCAACTATGTAGGGTCAGTTATCGAATGCAGCCCACTATCTAGTAAAAATTCTTAAGGAAAATATCCCGTCAGTATTCAAAGACCTTATGAGAGTAATCCGTCACATGTAATTTTAAAAGAATTGACATAAATATATCTTTAATGATTTATAATTAGGCTCATCATGGTCCAGTAGTAGGACTACAATTTTTGAAGTAGAAAGTCCCGAGCTTAATACAATCTACCTTGAATCATAAGCGATGATTTTTGGACATTCTGCTTTTACAGCTTTCAGTGAAACTGCTTGTAACATATACAGATTTTGTCTATGCTTTATAGGAATACACATCTCATTTTTTATAAGATATTTTGCTAAAAATGATGCATGAAGGTAATGTTAAAATCACTCGCACTACCTTCTACTTTTAAGCTGCTTAATACATGGTTAAAATATTTTACTATTCACACTAATGCAATTTATTGTATTCAAAAATATACAATATTTTTAAAAATGTTTATTCATCTATGTATGTTTTCATTAGATCATATGTTATAACTGATAAATAATCTTCAATTTGTATCTTTATACTTTTTATATGTAAAACATAATATGTATTTAAATTTCGTAAAATTTTTACTCAATATTTATACTCTCTTTCTATTTATTATTTCAGTTTTTTTCCATTTTAAAAAATATATAATTCTAAACATGTATAATTATACTGATAAGAGCTATTTATCTGTTAAAAAATCTTGAGATTTAAAGAAAAAAGAGTACACAACATGCATTTATTCATAAACATGACATTTTAATATATTTCACAGCATACAAGCTTGTACAACAGTATGAATAAAAATTTTACATTAAAATATTTACAGTTGAGTGTTATGGATTATTTATTGTTGTGCATTTTCAACAAGAAAATATAATTATGTTTTCCTGTTGAAAAGTCAAACAGATTTTAATATCAGAACATTTTGGAAAACATTTTAGCACAAAAGACATAATATTAATGAATAAATTTGTGAGTTTAAATTTCAATATCTCATTAATATTATAAGTGTTTCAAGTATGCATACAATTAAAAGGAAACTTGGAATGAAATGATGAAACTGATTGGGAATAGTTCAAAAATGAGCAATTTTTTTTTAATACTGATGCCTTCAAATCAGACCTTAATTCTGGATTTCATTTCTTGTACGAGATGAGATGATCTGAAGAAAAAAAAAAAAAAAAAGAGAGATAACATAAATAATTTGTTAATATTTGCCTATTGTTGAAAATTCATGATGAAATTAAATATTTTAAAATAGAACAAGAAATATTTTACAAAAATCTTCTTTAGAAGATTATTAAATGTTCATTATTTTTGCATTAAATCATATCTATTTTAAAAGTAAAATAAAATTTTCAAATATTTTTATTAATAACGAAATTATGTATTTATATTTATGTTAATAATTAAACATTGAACAATTTGAACAATAAGTTTTAATGTACGCAAAATGATTAAAAAAAAAGAAAATTTGTATATTACAAAAGTATATTTATTACTTTCAAAAGCATTTAAATTATGTTGTAGGATTTTCTAATTTTAACCAAAAGATGGCACTCCAAGATATGCTTCAAAAATACTTTCACTATAAGTAAATTTCTGTCTTAGCTATTTTATTTTCAACTGCATAGTGATTTCCTAAAAACTTATTAATTAATACTTAGAATATTGAATTTTTGTTTAACAAATTTAAATTAATATTTACTGAATTTTGATTTAACTCAATGTTTCGGAAAAAAATATTAATCCTCTTTATTATCCAAAAAATATTTATAAAAGATAAGATAATTTGATAATTTTTTTGAAGATATATATAGCATATTCATTGAGTTATGCAGCTTGATTTTCTTTATTATATTTATTAATTAATACTTTTTAGTCAGAAATATTAAATTATTTTGGTCAAAAATATTAAATTAATTTTTGTTACTAATATATTTAATTTTTAGGAAGTATCAAATTAACAAAGAATTCTTCCCAAAATTCGTAGCATTAATATTCATTTCTAAATGTGCACCAGAGCTTATATTTTCCAGAAACAATTTAACTGCAAAAATATAAAACTAAATTTCGCGAAACAATATACTTACAGAAAGAAAACATAGATGGCAGCAGCTGTTAAAATAAAAATTTGCTTTTATAATGCATTTCGAATTTATGTATCTACAAAAACTTTAAAAAATAAAAATTAAAAGATTCAAAAAAAACAATTGTGACTGAAATAATATAATAAGCAAGATTTTACATATTCTTTTCAAAATAAATAACTTAAGTAGTATAAATTTGATGCATTAAAATTTATTACGAATTTTATTTAAAATAGGAATTAAAATTAAAAGGAGAACAAAATATTTTATTTTCAATTTTTAAGTAAAATTAAGGATTATGATATCTTATACAATTTGTGTTATCTTATACAGTTTATCTTTAAAAACAAATTTCTTTAAGAATGTTGGGTCGGTTACTTCCAGTTATGTGAGTTATTAAAGCAGTTTAAAATAATAAATATCAATATAATCGAAAAATGTTTTTTCTTACGTATGCAAAGCAAAGTCAAATTAACATATGCTAAATCAACATTTTTGACACATTGAAACATTGTAATTCTTGTTGATGCAAAAAACATAAAATTGTAAGAATAATATTGTCAACTTTGAAGAATTTCAACAAAAATATCTTTTATGAAAACGTGTTGTTAAATTTGTGTAAACTGAGGAAGTATGTTCTATTGAAAGAAATAAAAATAATATTAACAAATTTTTCTCTTAGATGTCTAAGTATTTCTTAACATTGAAAACTGTTGCACTTGATTGTTTTCTTGATTCTTACTCTTCCTCATGGTTAATAATTTCACTGTATATGCTGTAGCCCGTAACTTACATTTTATGTTCTTATTAATCATTATAAATGGATTTATTTATCATACACAAAATAACCACTATACGTAAATCCAAAATTAAAGAAAATTTTAATGCAAATTTCAGTATAAATCATAACCCAAAATAAATATATTAAATCAATTAATAGAAAGAGAAATATTTTTTGAATACTTATAAATTTCCATTTCCAAATAAAACATATTGTTACCTTTATAACTTCTTTAATTATATTAATATTTTTCGTTTTTTTTAATAAATTATCAAATTTTTAATTTAAATAAAATAAAATATTATCTTTAAAATATAAAGATATGTTTGTTTTTCCATGCACTGGAAAAAAATATTCTATTTCACTAAACTAAATATGTACTTTTTAACTGCTTGAAAAAAAAAATTGAAAATATGATTACTAATAAATTTTAATCATTAATCTTATTGTGAGAATGTTGCTTTTTCTTTTATGGTAATTTTTAAATATCTCATTTTATAATGATTTCATTACTGATACAGAAGCAAATACTGGATTTCATTATATTTTAACAGCGGCTTCCATAAATACACTTTTTATGAAATTTATACTTATGAAAAATACTTTTTATTGAGAAAACACAGAAAATAATGAACAACACAAAATACATTTTTATAGTGTTTTATTTTATTATTTTTACTATTGTACACACAAAAATGCCAACGAATATTTTAATAAAACTATAGAGAAGAAAAGAAAAAGGAAATTATACCTTTTCAATATAAGCGAAATATGTTTCCTTGTGCCCTATAATTATCCGCTTTTAAAAGTTAATTTGAAAATTATTTACTAGGAATAAATGTAGATCGTCATATTTAATAACAGGAAGAAATAATAGCACGTTATGTTGTTAATACTTATTAAATTATGTCAGTAGTTGTGACCAAAAACTCTTTATTTTTTAAACTACTTTAACTTTCCATTTATGAGTTCCTCGCTGCATGAATACAGGGTATAATTACTGTCAAACTGAGGTAGCTCTACTCAGAACAAATAAGGTTAATCATTTTCTTTAAATATTATTGCTCTAAATTAAAAAAAAAAAATTAAAAACATCAGTGTGAAAGGTTATTTTTTTTTTAATATTTATAACTTTTATTTTAAAACTATAAAAGAAAAAACTGTCTTTGAGCTAGGTAAAATCAATTACATAGCATTATTTGGCATAATAAGTAGTTTTTATGATTCTTGCGTATTCAAAAAATAAATGACAAATTAATATAAAGTTCAAATTTAAAATGACGTAAATGTTTATTTTCTTGACTAATTAATTCTAAATCATTACTTATAATATTAAAATGATAGATTTTTTTAATTGCATATTAGAATTGATTATACAGAAGCAAAGAATGAGCATAAAAGTATTTTCGACAGTCAATTTATTTCAGAAAAAATTATATGATTTTCTGGATGATTAAGTATTTAATATTTGTATTATTTTTAAGGGTATTTAAAAATTATTTTTCTTCATCACAATCAAATCAGCATAAATTGAACAGGTTATATAAATATCAATGTAACACAGAATATCCAACTTTATTTTTTATTAAAATTTTGTATTAGTTTTTGCTTGATAAAAAAAATTGTAAACGTTATTGTAAAGTCAAAAAATTTAGACTTTTAACTAATGATGATGCTAACTGTTTAAGTAAAACTAATGATGATGCTAACTGTTTAAGTAAAACATAGATTTTAAAAGGTAGTTTATTTAAATTTTTATCATTCTCGAACAAAAGTATTTAGCAAATTTTAGGGATAATGATTCTTTTAAAATAACAAATTACTTACGAAATGAAAATTCCCCCTTTATGTCGATACAAGTACAACTTCTCCCCATCTATTAACTTCTTGGCACCGAGTTACTTCATATGTTTTCCCTAAAAATAAAATATAATTTATGCATAAAATTATTCCAATTTTGGTAAAGATATCATATATTTCTAAAAGAGTTTCAAAGTTCTCATTTCTATATTTTGTTGCATTTTATTTTAGTTATTAATTTGGTATCCTTTCCAAGAACTAATAAATATAAATGTTCTTTCATTTTTATAAACAATAGATCTAAATATATAAAGTTGGGATTTTTATATGATATTTATAGTGATTTTTTTTTTCTTACCTTGAACAAATCATAAAAGCTGACAATCGAAAAAATATCATATTTCACCTTTGAATGAAATCGGATCAAATGCCTGTGAGTGACATATTCAGATCAATAATCAGTTACGGAAAAGATTAAAAAAAATTTTTGATTCCATTCCACTTTTAATAAAACTTTCCAAGAAATAGGAACGAAAACTATTTTCAGTCTCTAGTTCCCTTTTTACTGAATAATTGAAATCTGAGCGATAAATTATTCAGTTTATAAGTGGAATTTCAGAACTTCTTCAGAATTTCTTTTTCTTTGTTAGTCAAATTTTATAGTTATATGTTAGTTCTCAAATTATTTGGTCAAAAGGTGAAATCTATTTGCTTAAACAGAGCTAAAGTGAAGAATATATAGATCTTGTATATTAAATATTCTTCAAAAATATTTTATAAACGTAAGCCAAACTTTCACAGAAAGGATTAGAATTTTTTAATAGATAACTAAAATATCTATATGTATACAGTTATTTTTTATCTTTATCACTGTTTTTTATTTTATCAAATCATTTGAATTATTAGCATATTATGAATTATTATTTATTTCTTTGCACACATCTTTTTAAATTAAATATTATTTATTGTGAATCATTAAATGTTAGCTGTTTTTTATACTATATTAAGAATGATCCAAAAAAGAAAATCTAATTTTTTATTTAACAACATTTTAACGATATTGAATATTATTAAATATTCGAAAATATAGAGTGCTAACAAAATAAAGTGTGATAAACAAATTCTCTAAGAATTATCAATTTTTATTTTTTTAAGCAGTAGGCTCTTGAAGATCTTTAGAGATATTATACTGAGTGTCTTTGGAGAAATAACTTTAGAATTTTCAGGTATGAGTGTCTTTGGAGAATAAACTGAAATTAAATTTTATCCTATCTTATTTTAACTACTGCTTTTTGTTTTCTAGTGGAAACTTTTACCGGTCGGAAATAATAAATATAGATGATTACCACGTAATCGTCTATATTTATTATAGACGAGAGAGAGAGAGATTTTCTTTGCGAGTCGCTAATATGACGGAAGATTTTATCTAGATATTTTATCTAGAAAAAATGGAAAACTTTTGGTTTGAAGTCATTTATCGAATGAGCTGAATATAATTACAGTTACGTATTTGGTTTAATTCTTTTATTTGCCTTTAAGAATTAGAAGTAAATTAAAACTCCTTAAAATTTTTATATTAAGAAATAGTTTATACTTAATATTTCAGAAGTTCACAACATGATAGTTTAAAACTGTTAAAGAAATTATTTAGTCAACAGCTTCTAATATGTTTTAATAACATATAAACTGCTTTCTTTAAGAAATAAATCTATCGTTTTTACTGCAATAATAAGTTCAAATTTTCTTTTTATATATTTAGATAGCAATAGTATTACTAATGTGAACGCTTAATGAATACTGTATATTCTTGTTAAGTTATATGCAGTTTGCATGTTTAAACTTAATTTAAACTTTTCAGTCGAGATATCATGCTAACAAATTATTAATGCAACAAGAAACGATAATTTTTTTCTAATATCAAAATCAATCAATGCAATAGCTTTTCATTTGAAGAGAAAATTTTTATACTTGTTTAACCCCTTAACCATCTATCCCGTAGGTGGGGAACCTGCGGCCTCCGCGATGTTCTTGTGCGGCCCTTTGCCACCTAGTACAAAATGGTAGAGTTCGTTTCAAACAGCTACTGTACATAACGCCATGACAGTTGCGCAAAAACTCCAGCCAAATACAATCATATTGTAACATGACGTCAGAATACTAGTCTGAAACGGACTCTAACACGCATGAGCGAGGCTCTGGCCCACAGACCATCCGTTTCACTCAATGTTAATTTTTTAAACAGTTTTTAGCGCTCCCAAGTTGCAATAAGAATAAACTAAACGAAAAAAAAATCCGGCTTATGTGTGTTTTTTCTTTTTTTATTTAGAAGGAATAATGGGAATTAAAAAATTGTAGAATTTTCAGGTAAGTGAAAAATTATTTATTCGGATATTTCAGAATTTCAGAAATCAATTATGCTTTTTTCAGAGTATTGCCGAAATGTTAGCTTTATATCTAAATAAATAATTTTTCACTTTACTGAAAATTCCACAATGTTTATGTAATTTAAATATTTAAAGAAACGAATAATGTTCTATGTAATATTTATTTGAAAATAAATTAAAATTACAAAATACTATTTACAAAATTTGTCTCCAATTTTGTCAATTTTGGTTTCAGTTCTCCAATTTGAGTGTCACACCTTTCTTTGGATTCTATGACTCGCAGCTCTCAACGCTTCCCTGTTGCGATCTTCAGCAAACTGTAGTTAAAGATATTATTTGATATTCGTTTTTTTATCCATCATATCAAATAGTAAGAGAAGAAAATTAGGTGATGAAAACAGAACATTTAATGTAGAATGGGAGTTAGATTTTTTCTTTACTTCTGAGAAAGATAAAATGATGTGTTTGTTGTGCAATACAGTTTTAAATACTTTAAAAAAAAGCGAATGCAAATAAACACTATTTGACTCATAAAGAACATAAATATTTCGCTTTAGAAGGTGAATCACGAAAAGCTGCACTTTTATATAGTATTTGAGTTGAAAAATGAGAAGCATCATCAGCAGGCATCTTTTAGTGCCTTTGTAAATCAAAATTCCGCTGCAGTTGCTGTTACGTATAAAATAGCACATATACTTGGAAAAAGGGGCAAACCATTTAGTGACATTGAAATAATTAAAGAATGCATTGTTGAAGCAGTGAGTATGTTAGATCCAAGAAATGTCGACAAATACAAACAATTACCTCTTTCAAGGAGAACTGTAACAGATCGACAGCACGAATTAGCGCAAAATGTAACAGAGCAACTTCATACAATTATACAAAACGAAAATGTTTATTTTTCAATTGCTTTAGATGAAAGCATTGATAAAACAGATTCGGCACAAGTTTTGTATTATATTCGTGCTATAACTAAAGATTTTCAATGTTACGAAGAACTACTTGCGTTGGGTACACTAACTGGAAGAACTCGCGGAGCCGATATTTTCGAAAACTTCAAAGAAGTATGTAATAAATTACAATTGAATGTCAGTAATTTAGTCAGTGTCTGCATCGATGGCACACCTTCCATGAGAGGCAAAAAAGAAGGATTCGTTGCTTTGTTAAAAAAAGGAAAACTTAAACTTGAAAAAATTGATATCATTTCACTGCATTTTGCATCAGCAAAATCTTTGCGCAAAATCTACCATTTTGCAAGACACTCTGGATAGAACCATTGCCATTGTCAACTATATTCGCGTAAATGCAATGAGTCATCGTGAATTTCGGCAGAAGCGCTCTTTAGATGAGGAAACGTATAGTGTTGACCTACCATACTACTGCAAGGTTCGCTGGCTATCAACAGGTCAGGTTTTGATAAAAGTGTTGTCTTTACGGCGACAAATTTTAAACTTTTATCAAGTACAAGGAAAACAATGTGATCTATCAGATGAAGTATTTCTCAGAAACCTTGCATTTTTGTCCGATATGATGACAAAACAAAACAATTTAAATATTTGCCTGCAAGGTAAAACGAGATATATTTATGAAATGTAGCAAAAGATCCAAGCGTTTAGAAAAAAATTATCATTTTTCAAAACATTGCTTTGTCGATCGGAAATACCTGCACAACACTTCCCCGAGCTAGCTAAAATGTTAAATGAGCAGAACTGTGAAAATAAAATATTCGATGAATATGTAGGTGTCTTGGATTGTTTAATAGAAGAGTATACTAATAGATTTTCTGATTTTGACGAGCACACTCCTGATATGAAACTGGCATTTGAACCACATATAATAGATATATCCGAGGCTCCTGCAGAACTACAAAAAGAGTTAATTGATTTAGGTGAAGATAGTATCTTCAAATCCCTTTTTAACGCTAAAAAGGATCCCATAGAAATCTGGAAAAATGCTGTTGAATATCCATGGCTTAGAGAACATGCTCGCCGTTTACTTTCCTGTTTCGGAAGTACCTACTGTTGCGAGACAACATTTTCTTTCATGTCAAAAATAAAAACAAATTTAAGAACGCAAATTACAGATGCACATTTAGAGGATCAATTAAAGCTGTGTGTTACGAAGCTTGATCTAAATATACAATTACTGTCAAACAAAAAACAAAGCCAAATAAGTCAATAACTTAGTGAATAAAAAAATATTTTTTATTGAATTTTTTATAATACTTTTATATTATTTTATATGTATATTATATTTAAAATTTTGTAGCATTATATTTTATTTTTCTATATAATGCAATAAATTGTTAAATCTATAGAAAAACTATTATAATTTCACAAAAGTCACTTTCTTATATCAATCAGCTTATGCAGCTTCTCTTATTGCTGCCTAATATAAATGTGGCTTCTAATGGTAAAAAGGTTCCCTACCTCTGATCTATCCCCTGTAAACTCGGGCAAAACTTTTTGCGCATTATCTGTCTATCCCGAGCCCTTGGGAGGGGCGACTAACTTCACTGCTGACCATTCAATTAGCTTCACCTGGGGGTTGAACTTAAAGCAAAGTTCAACCCCCATTATCTGATTGATTGTTGTGGAATCCGGGCTTGGAAACTTTGCTTAACGGTAATGGTTCATTTGACAAATATAAGCGTTAACATTTTTCGAAAATAAGGCGAGAACTCTGCTTTAAGGAAAAGCACAGTTATAAATAGTTTTAACTGAGCTACATTTTTTTCTTTTTTTACTCATATTTCGGGATTAAAGGTTAAATATATTCTAATTCCTGCAGTTTAAGAGCTGTATATATTAGGTTGAGGAAAAAGTAATCCATTATTTTTTCGGTAGACGTCTGTAGTGATCGATATCTCGTGAGTTATCTATCAAACAACTTCAGATTTATGCTCGTTGGAAAGGTGACATTTGACACAAAAATATTCTCTTGCGGTTTTTTATTTGATTAATTCAGTTACGAGTACAAGGTTTTAAAAATGGAAGACAACAAACAGAAAATTCGATACATTTTCGTTTTTCTCTTGTAACGGTGAAAAAGATAGCCGGTTGGCTAAAATTGTGAAAGGTGTTTATCGTCCTATATAAGAAACAACCAGTTATGTACAATTTTTGTTTCGTCGATTCCGTTCGGGTATTTTTGATGTTAGAGATGCACCTCGCATGTGGATACAGCATAATCGAAAATGTCTATAAAATATCAAAAATGATCGAAGTTAACCGTATGTCAGCAGTCGTAACGCGCAAGACCTAAAAATCTACATGAAAGCTGTTTTAACCCTTTTTACAAAGTGAATCCAAAAGAAGTTACATAAAGTTCACGTAAAAATAATAGATTTCTTTTTCCCCAAACTAATATTTTTATTTCGCTTTTTTTGATAAAATTAAATTTTAAAGTATATCTTATAATATATATATATATATATATATATATATATATATATATATATATATATATAATATATTATTTACATGTAGAAATATTTCTGTTATAAATCTTTTACCTGTACAATGTTATTAGTATATTTTTTGTATATAAATTGTTGAATTCTATTTATTAATATTAAATTGTTGAAAGATAAATTTAAATTCAAACATGCAGATGATTGGAAAATGTGTTAGAGATAGAGATTCAGTTCGTACTGTCAAAGGATCATTCAGTCAATATAATTTCCTTTTAACACTAAACAAAACGGGGGTTTTTTTTTCGGCAAAATTAATGGGAAAATGGGTCAAATGACCCCTTTCGGTAGTTTTAGTGTTAAAAACTTTAAAATAAAAAATTTTAAAATAAATATTTTATACTTGGTGAAATTATGAAATATTTATTTTAATCATTGTTTGAATTCTGTTAGTTTTATCACCTTTTATAATGAAAATAGAAAAGTTACTTTTTCTTTAATTTCTCAAATAAATAATATTGTTGAGTTTCAAATAGTTATTTTAATCAGTTTGTAAATTTTACAGTTGGTTAAATCATTAGTTAATCTGAATCATTGCCGGAATATTTTTTTAATGTAACTTAATATTTCTAATATTATGAAGTAATTTCTAAAATTATAAAAGCAATAGAATTGAATATATTTCTTTCAATTTTGTCTCAACACGTATAAGTAAAAACATTTCTTCTAAAGTGTGCTTTCACACATTTAATTTTTTATAATTTAAAAACGCTAATTTAATTAACCACGAAACTGTTATGGGGATAAGATGTAGAGTACAATTAAATTTTTAGTTCAGAATAGTAAATCTAAAAATGTTTCCATATTAAATATTTCAAGTAGATTATTTCTATTATTAATTGTTCATAAAATTCCTTTACATGAGAATATATGTATTTTTGACAGCATATCCTTAAGTGTAGTTCCAACTGTTTTGATCTGATGTTGAAATGAATGCCTCTCCCGCGTACAAATGTCTTTCAGAAAAAGAATAAACAAAATGAAAACTCTAGAAATTTTATTGTTTTATTAAAATAGTATTTTAATAATTAAATATTAACAGAGAATGTTTTAATATTTTTATTTATTTACGCTTTCAAAGTTTTTTGTAACTTTTTTCCTCTTCAATGAAATATAAATGTTTTGTTATACAAATGATTAAAAGTGATAATTCATTAAAATAATTTTTTTTTAAATTATAAACATGTTATTTACAATTATTTTTTCGTTTAATCATTATAAAACTTAAAATTTCTAGCTATTTTTGATTAATCAAACATATTTAACAGTTTTGAATAAAGTAGTAGATATTCATAAAATACATTTTGTATGAAAATAAACTGACTTACAAGGAAAACATTTTTTTTAATTTCTGCATCATTAATTTTGTATAATTATTTTAAACTGTTAAAGAATCACTTATTTATGAGTCTTTTTTATTTTTTAATTAATTTCTTTTAATTTTTTTATTTAATAAAAAATTAAATATTTTATTAATTTATTTCTCGTATTAGAAACATAATTTTAATAATTTTAATTCTTAGCATAATGTTAGAATTCGTTTCAAAATCTCATCTGATGAAACAAAACAGCACAGTACTTATTCGTAATTTATGATTTCACGTAATGTATTGTTCATAAATCTGAAAAACTTAATTATAGCAATCGTACCAAGTATTAAAAAATAAAAGAATCAAAATTCAATATTCGAATGCTATAGCAAATGTCTAGAGCAGGGGCCGCCAAAGTGGTCTATATAGACCCCAAGGGTCTATTTAACAACAGTAGGGGTCTATCTGACCAAGGAGTCTGAATGGCGGTCTATTGGGACTCGAAGGAAAAACAGTTCTTAATACGCAAATCACGCATATCTAACTGCGTACGTAAAAATTTAAAATATTTTTATAATTGATTTAATATTATATTCTTAATAGAAAATAAAATACTAAATCAGAAAACAATCTGCCCCTTTTTTCCTTATGAGTTTTCATATGTATATCGTGACGTCATAACTTGACCTTGTGACCAGTTTGTAATTTGCACGACTCATAGTATGTAGCCAGAAGAGCGATTGAGGCTTATCCGTGTCTCTTGCTGGCGAACCCCTCAACCAATTAGGAGCCTTTGGCGCAGACGATCGACGGCACTGCCGTTGGCTTTCTATCTTCAGAACTCCGTTTTCTTTCTTCTTATGTGTGTGGATTTAGTTAGTTTAGCATTTTTCTTTTCATATGGCAGTTACTCATCGTGTCGTTGGTTCGCCCTTTGTCTCCATCGCAAACTATGAAGCTTTACAGTTTTGTATTAAATCTATTAATCAAATTAAAGCTCAACCTCTTAAATCAAGATTATTTGCCAAACTTTGTGAGGAAAACAATGAGTTATTTAACCAATTACTTCTGCACACCGAGGTTAGTTAGTTGTCTAGACTCTAGACAACCAACTAACCTAATAAATAAATCATCAAAAATATTAATTTATTTTCCTTTTATATTTGTATGGGGTCGTGAATGACAAATGTTAAAGAAGCCCTGGTCTAGAGGTGTATGCTTGCAACGGCTCGTCAATTTATTTTTCTCCACGACAGAATTTCTGAACGAAATAAATCTTGTTCTAAGCAATGAACTCCAAAACAATAAGAACCATATTTTTTTGTTTAGCAAACTTGTTTGGAAAATTTAATGACGTTCAAACGAAACTGCATGAAAAATTTGTAACAATTATCCAAGCTCGGACAATACTGTTAGGCTCCCAAGTAAAATTAAATTTTTTTTAGATCTTCATTGCTACGTAAGGATTATAAGTATTTTTCAAATCTGCAACAATCAAAAATAAAAGAAACAGACTTGGAATATATACAAATCATCTTCAAAAATTAAGCGACGATTTTAAACTGCGCTTTGTTGATTTGGAAAACATCGACATCCCTAATTGGATTATTGCGCCATTTTTGGCGCAAATTGATAACGTCGACATCAATATACAAGATGAGCTTGCTGAACTATTGTCCGATCTTGAAGGAAAAACGCTTTTTAAAAATTTGACAATACATAAATTTTGGACTAATATAAATATAAAGCAAAAATATGTGAAACTTTACGAAATGGCTCAGCCATTTATGTTGGCGTTTCCAAGTTCGTATATGGTTGAAACCAATTTCAGTCACGTTAATTGAATTTTAGCTAAAAACAGAAATTAAATGTGGAGCTTCGAAGGGATTTACGGTTAAAATTGACTAATTTCAAACCCAATATAGCGAACCTTGCCAAGAAACACCAGGAACACTCATCTCATTAAGAAGTAAAAAATCTGTAGCAACTTTACTTACTGTTTCTGATTTATTAAATATTTAGACTAATATATAGTTTTATTTTAATTACCTTTGTGGGGTTCTATGGAGATTTTGAAAAATTATATAGGGGAAAATGATCAAAAAAGTTTGGCGACCCCTGGTCTAGAGTAAACAATAAATTTGGTGCAATATTGAGTTGAAATTGCCTAACAAGCATAGTATCAAAATATAGTAAAATGATCTATTTGTCTTGTTGATTACACCCAGTTAACAAAAGATTCGATTTAGATTACAAATTTGGAACTAATAAAGTTTTTGCTGCAGTATAATTTTCTTGGAAAAAACTTATATCATGTATTCAAGTCTCCTGGGAATGTTGAATCGATAACACATATAACAGTAATACAATGGTTATAAATTTGTTTGAATCATATGCTTGCCAATGAAATATTCAAAATTTTCAAATTCTTAGGATATTCCATAAAAAAGATAAAAGTGATTTTCAATAAATCCCATTCAAATAAATGGCAAAGTGTTGTTTGTATATATGAATAAATGTATTATTCTATTTGTTCTCATTCTCAGTAGTTAATTTCTCTTTGCTCGTCTCAAACATGTAAATATTACCTATTTTTAAAAATTATATCTGATTCAAACTAGGAAAAGGAATTATACCCATAATCGAAATGTATATCCCACGTGATTAAAATTTTTAATTCCATTTACAGTAAACGTTTCTACATGTAAATAATAGTTATTAAGCTTATTATTTAATTTAAATGATGAAAATATTTAAGAATTTTTTAAATATAAGATTTCCTATTTACTACTGATAATTCCTAAATGCAATCAAATATTTTAAATTATTATACTACCATATTCATAACTTTTTTTTATTTTTTTTTATGAAAAATACAGAATTTTATGTAATTAATTAAAATTTGAAAGATTACAAGAACTAATTATTGTACTAATAAAATATATGATCTAATATTAAATATTTTAATGTAATAAAATAAGAAAAAGTCTCATTGCAAAATTGAGTATGAATATAATATTGTAACACTGAATTTATTTACAACGTTTAAGCAATATCAGTTAATTTAAAACTTATCTCACCTATTTAATTTTAAAGAATAATTTGTCTTTTTTAAAATGAAATATTTTGAATGTCACAGATTTTTATTTTTTCAAGTTCATAATTAAAGAATAAATACAAATTGCTTTCATTTATGCAAACAAGTAGAATATAAGTAGAAAAATATATAATATAGCAGCCACGTATAATTCAAATAAACTTGTCAAATATTATCAAATTCAGAATAAATTAGAGTATGACCTTCAAATATAATTGTTTTTCCATTTTTAAATATTTAAATATTAAAATTTCTTAAAATTATATAAATTTTTTGAGGAAAAATACAAAAAATATTTCATATTTTGGTAAAAATTGTAACCAAGACAAGTAAAATTTTCTGAGCTGTATATTCATAAAGAAGACATTTTAAACATATATTGGTTTCTTCGGTTGACATAGGCTAATGGACATCCCCACTGTAAATCAATCTTCAAGATGACACTACACTGTAGTGTTCAGGGAAAAAGCGGAAATACGTCTCATCGTGAATTAGAGGGTTTTGTACTCTTGACAAGAGCTATGGGGAGACGAACTAACTAGTTTTATTACAGTGAAAGCACAAACTATGTTGCCACCTCAAAGAAATTTTAAACAAGATTCTTCACAGAACCTCAGACGGTTTAGGGATTGATAACGCTTTTACATTTCTTTAATTTGCATGTCACAGATGTTTATATTTCATTTTTTTTAAAGAACATTAATCTTTGCAAACTGTGTTACTTTAAATTTTGATAAAACTTTCATTGATTTTTAAATTATTTAATTTTGCTTGTACTCATATTGATTCCATGGTTTATGTTTTAATGTAAAAAAGTTAGTAGTTTTTTGGAAGCAATGACGGTGATTAGGAAAGACAAACACATCATATTTGCTTAATACGGATTCAAATTCAAAATAAGTACTTAAGGTATATTGTAAAAAAGAAATAAGAAGTAAATAAAGAAATTGAAAATCTAACAAATGCAATTTTGCACTAGACATTTGTAGGCACAGTCGACTAGAATTAATGTAATTTCGTGTGAATGGAGGTTGCTATTTAAGATAAATAAGCAAATTTATAAGTTTACCTAAATGTT
>JAPDSC010066584.1:137285-149128 GCA_026290005.1 Latrodectus geometricus | reverse complement strand
TACTTTTAAAAATAAATTTGTTAATATTTTTACTTCATATTGGGTATCATAATCATCGAATTTCTTAATGATTTCACAGAAATTAACCAGCTTCAAGTAATTCATTCTTTCAAAAGTTCTTAAAATTATAATTCATTTGACTGTGGTTCGCATATGGGAAAGAGACAATTTTAACACAAAAAATTCACTTTATATCCTTAATTAAAGTTTTTATTTGCGTTAAATTTTCTTTAAAGATCTTTTACTCGAATTCAAGAAAAAATTTCAAAGATCAAACATTTTTTATTTGTCATTTCCCTATTTTTCAATTATAAGTCATTAAGAATGTTTAAGCATTAGGAAAAAATATCTGTATTTTGTACTTCTGATTAAAATAAAAAGCTTACAGATGTGAATCTCTAAAAATGTAATAGTCGTTCCTCAAATGGAATGTTTGCTTTCTTTGCAAGTTTTTGCACTTACCATTGAAAATCTTCGTTCCAGCTCATTAGTCGCAGTTTTTCTATTGAAGATTGCTTCACATCTCATTTAACCTGAGGTGATTTGGGTTGAAATTGTAACTCAGAAGATAAAATCTTTACGTGTGAGTTTGCCAGTTTTTTTTTAGAATAAATTTTGCTGAGAATGTTAATATTTTGATTTAAGAGATAATTAAAAAACGTTCAAATGATTTTATTGAAAAATGATACATTTTTCAGATAAAGTTTTTGCAATTGAATTTTTTCAATGATATAAAAGTCAACGATAAGCGTCAGAAATAATCAGTGAGCGTATAAAACCATTGTTTTATCTCTAAATTACAATAGTAAATTTGAGATTTTTATATCGTAAAAGATATACTGAAATACAAAAATTATTTTTCTTAAATTACACTCTAAATTTAGTACTGCATTCTTTTAATATTATTTTAACTACTATATATACATTTATGACTAATTTTAACAGAAAAAGTTAAAGTGCATTTTAAAATTACACTATTTTCGTAAAATTACGTAATATTTTAAGATAATCAAACCCAATTCCTAATTATGATTTTTTCCCTATATAGATATAAATATAGAGAAAACGATGAGAAAAAGTAATAATAATTAAAAATAATTATTTAAAAATCAATCGAAATCATAAAATTTTAATTTTCTAAGAAAAAGTGATTGGAAAAAATACCTCGGATTATAATTTCAAAAAACGAAAGAAACCATTATTAGGTAAAAACGTATTTAAAGATTTTTATTAGAGTTTATAAATAAATCCTCAGAAATTACTTAAGATTTGGTTTATAGACATCTATATATTTAGAATATTAAAAATGTCTTTAAGTATATAGTTATTCTTCTAAATCAAAACTATCTATATTTGAGTTACACTAAACGAGATTGTATCACATAATAGAGACGCTATTACAAACAATGAAAATAAGAAATATGAATAACACAAAGTGAATTATTTAAGGAGCTTGTTCATCAGAAAACTAAAATTAAGATAACCAGCTATTCATACATGTTAGAGGACTAATTGATAAATTAAATTATCTAAAATCAAGGGAAACATCATTAATGTCCCGAGATCATTTTAAGGTTATCGCATTTTCGTTTACCTGAATCGGAAAACTTTAAGAAACATTCTTATTCAAAATATTTTTCAATCGTGAACCATACTAAGAAATATAACAAAACTTAATGCTTCATTATGTATAACTTTTTAAAGTAATACCAAAAGAGCCTATTGAAACCTATTATAAAAATGTCGGATAAATTTCCGAAGTCCCCGTTAAGTATATTAGTGATTCGAAACTTTTTATAATAATCAAAAAAACTTATCTCTATAAAGAATATATAACTATTACATTTTGTGCAATAAAGTTATTTATTGCATTTAAGATATTCTGTTGCAATCTAACTTTTTATTCGAAAAATATTATTCCAAAAAAGATATAATTTCATCACTTGCTTAGCAATCATATTGCTTCCGTTCTGTAAGAAGAATCAGTATAAAATCTGATAACTGTACTTCCGATTGATATATTAAAATAAGACATTTCGTTTTAGATAAAAGCACTGATTTTCAGTAGAAACCGGTTTGACGAAATCGCAATATTTCTTAAAGCTCACTAGAGAATGATAACAACACTATAATTCATTCTCTATGGAAGCGGTTCCCAACCGCTGTTCCGCGGCACACCAGTGTGCCGCCTGAAGCACCGTGGTTGTGCCGTGAGGCCCTCGTAGCCAAGACTTTACCATCAGCCTTAGTTCATGTGTTGGATGATGTTGTGCGCATGGTAAACATTGTAAAGTCATGACACATGAAAAGTCGCATATTTGTGATGATATATGAAAAGTCGCTTTTTCCACTACATATCTGTGTGAGATTAGCTTTTCAAGCATGATTGCTATGAAAACCAAATACAGAGAGAGACTGAGAACTGTTGACGAAGATCTACGTGTGTGTCTTTCTTCGATTCCAGCCAGAATATCAGCTTTGTGTTCAGCCAAACAGGCCCAGGTTTCGCACTGAAAGTGTTTTATAATTTTTCACTATTCTGTTTACTTAATATTTCATAATAAAGTAATTATAAAATACTTTCTTTGTGCTTATTTGATTCCTATTCAAGAGAATTACTTTATTATACTCAATATAGGCACAGAGTTAATTTTTTAACATATTCTAATGGTGGTGTGCCTCGTGATTTTTTTCCCCGCGACAAGTGTGCCTTGGCCAAAAGAGGTTGGAAAACGCTGCTCTATGGTATACATAATAATGGTTTACTATATAGATTTCATGCTTTGAATTCCTAGTACTTCCGATTGATCCTCTGCATTTATAATTATATTTAAAATGTCGTTCAGAGGTAATTTCAAACCAAAGCATTTGTCAACACAAATTCATACTTTTATATTTAATAATGTAAATATTAGTTTTATTTGGTACAGAATGTTTAGTAAACTATCTATACAGTAATGCATTTTATTTAATTTTAAATGGACAAGGATTATTTAATAAAAAGAAAATAAGAATACTTAAAATGGAACGCTTTGTTTATAAATAGCAATATTCTTAGTAAATTAATAAAAATTAGTTTTAATAAATAAGAGTATTATAATTTTATATTATAACTGTAAAATTAATAATTTCCTTCATAAAAATGTAGTGAAAATATTACGTTTTTATTAATCATGAACGAATTACATAAGCGAAAAGTTATATTAAAAGAAATATCAAGTGTTTGCCAACGTTAAATTTGTGAGCCACATAGAAACCATTTTTATACTTTAGCTTAAAAGCTCTAAGCCAATTGAAGATGCATCACAATTGGTCCAGATTAAACTCAATGTGAAAAATAGATTTAGCAATTACGAGCTTAGAAATATTTGAAAAGAACTAAAATAATAGAGATATTCTTAATAACGAACGATCTTAATGCAACAACCTCCAGATTATTTCAACAGCATTTACAATGCAATATAATTTATTATACCATATAACTGGTCATTTCTATACTTGTTAAATAAAATTATAGAAAGGGTTAGACAGAAGAAATTGGTTCATATTTTGTAATTTGTTTTTATTTCATAATATTGATACTTTGTCATATCAGTAGGGCGTAACGCAGATTTGTGTACTAATAACATCATGAAATGATTCTTCCACCTTCTTTAAAGATGCTATAATGAATAGCTATATTACATCTAAAATTCTGTTTCTGATCATTAGTGATTAATTTTATTCTTATTTTTAATAGTTAATGAGATATAGTGTGTGTTAAACAAATTATTTCTTTAAAAAGAATATGGTATTATTGACAGTGTGACACCCTTTGCATGATTGATTATCGCACCATTTATTGCTCTCTTTTCACTATTAAGTTTCTTTCAAATTATATTTAAGATAACACTACTGTGTGAATAAAAATTTCGTTTTTTAAAAAAAAAAATTCGTGAGTTTAAGCATCTATTCAGTTCACTAATAGTATGCCCACTATATAACTTTTTGAAATATAGTTCTCAATCAACACTCCATAGTCTGTTATGATTCGGTTTTCTAAAACATTTAGGTAAACTTATAAATTTGCTTATTTATCTTAAATAGCAATCTCCATTCACACGAAATTACATTAATTCTGATCGAATGTACCTACAAATGTCTAGTGCAAAATTGCATTTGTTAGATTTTCAATTTCTTTATTTACTTCTTATTTCTTTTTTACAATATACTTTAAGTACTTATTTTGAATTTGAATCCGTATTAAGCCAATATGATGTGTATATTTGTCTTTCCTAATCACCGTCATTGCTTCCAAAAAACTACTAACTTTTTTTACATAAAAACATAAACCATGGAATCAATATGAGTACAAGCAAAATTAAATAATTTAAAAATCAATGAAAGTTTTATCAAAATTTAAAGTAACACAGTTTGCAAAGATTAATGTTCTTTAAAAAAAATGAAATATATACATTTGTGACATTCAAATTAAAGAAATGTAAAAGCGTTATCAATCCCTAAACCGTCTGAGGTTCTGTGAAGAATCTTGTTTAAAATTTCTTTGAATTGGCAACATAGTTTGTATTTTCACTTTAATAAAACTAGTTAGTTCGTCTCCCCATAGCTCTTGTCAAGAGAACAAAACCCTCTAATTCACAATGAGACGTATTTCCGCTTTTTCCCTGAACACTACAGTGTAGTGTCATCTTGAAGATTGATTTACAGTGGGGATGTCCATTAGCCTATGTCAACCGAAGAAACCAATATATGTTTAAAATGTCTTCTTTATGAATACACAGCTCAGAAAATTTTACTTGTCTTTGTTACAATTTTTACCAAAATATGAAATATTTTTTGTATTTTTTCCTCAAAAAATTTATATAATTTTAAGAAATTTTGATATTTAAATATTTCAAAATGGAAAAACAATTATATTTGAAGGTCATACTCTAATTTATTCTGAATTTGATAATATTTGACAAGTTTATTTGAATTATACGTGACTGCTATATTATATATTTTTCTACTTATATTCTACTTGTTTGCATAAATGAAAGCAATTTGTATTTATTCTTTAATTATGAACTTGAAAGAATAAAAATCTGTGACATTCAAAATATTTCATTTTAAAAAAGACAAATTATTCTTTAAAATTAAATAGGTGAGATAAGTTTTAAATTAACTGATATTGCTTAAACGTTATAAATAAATTCAGTGTTACAATATTATATTCACACTCAATTTTGCAATAAGACTTTTTCTTATTTTATTACTTTAAAATATTTAATATTAGATCATATATTTTATTAGTACAATAATTAGTTCTTGTAATCTTTCAAATTTTAATTAATTACGTAAAATTCTGTATTTTTCATAAAAAAAAAAAAGTTAGAAATATGGTAGTATAATAATTTTAAATATTTGATTGCATTTAGGAATTATCAGTTGTAAATAGGAAATCTTATATTTAAAAAATTCTTAAATATTTTCATCATTTAAATTGAATAATAAGCTTAATAACTATTATTTACATGTAGAAACGTTTACTGTAAATGGAATTAAAAATTTAAATCACGTGGGATATACATTTCGATTATGGGTATAATTCCTTTTCCTAGTTTGAATCAGATATAATTTTTAAAAATAGGTAATATTTACATGTTTGAGAAGAGCAAAGAGAAATTAACTACTGAGAATGAGAACAAATGGAATAATACATTTATTCATAAATACAAACACTTTGCCATTTATTTGAATGGGATTTATTGAAAATCACTTTTATCTTTTTTATGGAATATCCTAAGAATTTGAAAATTTTGAATATCTCATTGGCAAGCATATGATTCAAACAAATTTATAACCATTGTATTACTGTTATATGTGTTATCGATTCAACATTCCCAGGAGACTTGAATACATGATATAAGTTTTTTTCCAAGAAAATTATACTGCAGCAAAAACTTTATTAGTTCCAAATTTGTAATCTAAATCGAATCTTTTGTTAACTGGGTGTAATCAACAAGACAAATAGATCCTTTTATTATATTTTGATACTATGCTTGTTAAGCAATTTCAACTCAATATTGCAGCAAATTTATTGTTTACTCTAGACCAGGGGTGGCCAAACTTTTTTGATCATTGCCCCCTATAAAATTTTTCTAAATCTCCATAGACCCCCACAAAGGTAATTAAAATAAAACTATATATTAGTCTAAATATTTAATAAATCAGAAACAGTAAGTAAAGTTGCTACAGATTTTTTACTTCTTAATGAGATGAGTGTTTCTGGTGTTTCTTGGCAAGGTTCACTATATTGGGTTTGAAATTAGTCAATTTTAACTGTAAATCCCTTCGAAGCTCCACATTTAATTTCTGTTTTTAGTTAAAATTCAATTAACGTGACTGAAATTGGCTTCAAACATATACGAACTTGGAAACGCCAACATAAATGGCTGAACCATTTCGTAAAGTTTCACATATTTTTGCTTTATATTTATATTAGTCCAAAATTTATGTATTGTCAAATTTTTAATAAGTGTTTTTCCTTCAAGATCGGACAATAGTTCAGCAAGCTCATCTTGTATATTGATGTCGACGTTATCAATTTGCGCCAAAAATGGCGCAATAATCCAATTAGGGATGTCGATGTTTTCCACATCAACAAAGTTCAGTTTAAAATCGTAGTTTAATTTTGGAAGATGATTTGTATATATTTCCAAGTCTGTTTCTTTTATTTTTAATTGTTGCAGATTTGAAAAATACTTATAATCCTTACGTAGCAATGAAGATCTAAAAAAAATTTAATTTTACTTGGGAGCCTAACAGTATTGTCCGAGCTTGGATAATTGTTACAAATTTTCCATGCAGTTTTGTTTGAACGTCATTAAATTTTCCAAATAAGTCTGCTAAACAAAAAATATGGTTCTTATTGTTTTGCAGTTGCATTGCTTAGAACAGGATTTATTTCGTTCAGAAATTCTGTCGAAGAGAAAAATAAATTGACGAGCCGTTGCAAGCATACACCTCTAGACCAGGGCTTCTTTAACATTTGTCATTCACGACCCCATACAAATATAAAAGGAAAATTAATTAATATTTTTGATGATTTATTTATTAGGTTAGTTGGTTGTCTAGAGTCTAGACAACTAACTAACCTCGGTGTGCAGAAGTAATTTTTTAAATAACTCATTGTTTTCCTCACAAAGTTTGGCAAATAATCTTGATTTAAGAGGTTGAGCTTTAATTTGATTAATAGATTTAATACAAAACTGTAAAGTTTCATAGTTTGCGATGGAGACAAAGGGCGAACCAACGACACGATGAGTAACTGCCATATGAAAAGAAAAATGCTAAACTAACTAAATCCACACACATAAGAAGAAAGAAAACGGAGTACTGAAGATAGAAAGCCAACGGCAGTGCCGTCGATCGCCAAGTCTGCGCCAAAGGCTCCTAATTGGTTGATGGGTTCGCCAGCAAGAGACACGGATAAACCTCAATGGCTCTTCTGGCTATCTATTATGAGTCGTGCAAATTACAAACTTGTCACAAGGTCAAGTTATGACGTCACGATATACATACGAAAACCCATAAGGAAAAAAGGGGCAGATTGTTTTCTGATTTAGTATTTTATTTTCTATAAAAATATAATATTAAATCAATTATAAAAATATTTTAAATTTTTACGTACGCAGTTAGAGATTTGCGTATAAAGAACTGTTTTTCCTTCGAGTCCCAATAGACCGCCTTTCAGACCCCTTGGGTCAGATAGACCCCTACTGTTGTTAAATAGACTCTAGGGGTCTATATAGACCACTTTGGCCCACCCAGATCTACACATTTGCTATAGCATTCGAATATTGAATTTTGATTCTCATACTTTTTAATACTTGGTACGATTGCTATAATTAAGTTTTTCAGATTTATGAACAATACATCATGTTTTATAAACGCAAAATCATAAATTATGAATAAGTACTGTGCTGTTTTGTTTCATCAGATGAGATTTTGAAATAAATCCTAACATTATGCTATGAATTAAAATTTTTAAAATTATGTTTCTAATGCGAGAAATAAATTAATCAAATATTAATTTTTTATTAAATAAAAAATTAAAAGAAATTAATTTGAAAATAAAAAATAAGACTCATAAATAATTGATTCTTTAACAGCTTAAAATAATTATACAAAATTAATGATGCAGAAATTAAAAAAAAATTTTTCCTTGTAAGTCAGTTTATTTTTATACAAAATGTATTTTATGAATATCTACTACTTTATTCAAAACTGTTAAATATATTTGATTAATCAAAAATAGCTAGAAATTTTCAGTTTTATAATGATTAAACGAAAAAATAATTGTAAATAACATGTTTATAATTTTTGAAAAAAATTTTTTTAATGAATTATCACTTTTAATCATTTGTATAACAAAACAATTATATTTCAATGAAGAGGAAAAAAGTTACAAAAAACTTTGAATGCATAAATAAATAAAAATATTAAAACATTCTTTGTTAATATTTAATTATTAAAATACTATTGTTAATAATAAAACGATAAAATTTCTTGAGTTTTCATTTTATTTATTCTTTTTCTGAAAGACATTTGTACGCGGGAGACACATTCATTTCAACTTCAAATCAAAACAGTTGGAACCACATTTAAGGATATGTTGTCAAAAAAACATACACTACTGACCATTAATATTGCTACACCAAGAAGGCGACATGCTACCGATGTGAAATTTATACGAAAGGAAGAAAGTGCTGTGATATGCAAATGATTAGCTTTTCAGCGCATTCAGACAAAGCAGGCGCCAGTAGCGACACCTACATTGTGTTTAAATGAGGAAATTGTTCAGCCGGTTCCTCATACACAAATTGTATTTGAACGTTGTTGCCTGGTGAAAAGTTGTTGTGATGCCTTGTGTAAGAAGGAGAAATGCGTACCAGCACGTTTCTGATTTTCATTAAGGTCGAATTGTAGCGTACCGTGATTGCGGTTTATCTTATCGCAGTATTGCTGCTCGCGTCGGTCGAGATCCAATGACTGTTAGAAGAATATGGAATCGATGGGTTCAGGACGGTAATACGGAACGGCATGCGGGATCTCAACGGCCACCTATCACGAGAAGACAGGCATATTATCCGCATGGCCGTAATGGATCGTGCAACCACGTCACGAGCCGTGAGTCAAGAAACGGGGTTGTTTGGAAGACAACAAGTGTCTGCATGAACAGTTCGACGACGTTTGCAGCAGCATGGACTCTCAGCTCGGAGACCATGGCCGCGGCTTCCCTTGACGCTGCGTCATAGACAAGAGCGCCTTCAATGGTGTGATCAACGACGAACCTGGATGCACGAATGGCGAGACGTCATCTTTTCAGATGAATCCAGGTTCTGTGTACAGCATCATGATGGTCGCATCCGTGTTTGGTGGCATCGTGGTGAACGCAAACTGGCAGCGTGCATTCGTCATCGTCATACTGGCCCATCACCTGGCGTGATGGTATGGGGCGCCATTGGATACACGTCTCGGTTACCTCTTTTTCACATTGACGGTGCTTTGAACAGTGCACGTTACATTTCTGGTGTGTTACGACCCGTGGCTCTAGCCTTTATTCGAGCCCTGCGAAACCCTAAGTCTCAGCAGGATAATGCCCGACCGCATGTTGCCGGTATTGTACGGACCTTCCTTGATACCGAATATGTTCGGCTGTTGCCCTGGCCAGCACGTTCTCCAGATCTTTCACCAATAGAAAACGTCTGGTCATTAGTTGCCGAGTGACTGGCTCGTCACCAAACGCCAGTCACTACGGTTGATGAACTGTGACATCGTGTTGAAGCTGCATGGGCATCTGTACCTGTACATGCAATCCAATCTCTGTTTGACTCAATGCCCAGGCGTATAACTGCTGTTATTACTGCCAGAGGTGGTTGTTCTGGGTACTGATTTCTCAGGATCTATCCAGCCAAATTTTTTGAAAATTTAATCACTTGTTATTTCTAGTATAATATATTTGTCCAATAGATATCAGTTTGTTATCTGCATTTCTTCATGGTGTAGCAATTTTAATGGCCAGTAGTGTATATTCTCATGTAAAGGAATTTTATGAACAATTAATAATAGAAATAACCTACTTGAAGTATTTAATATGAAATCATTTAGAGATTTAGTATTCTGAACTAAAAATTTAACTGTACTCTACATCTAATCCCCATAACAGTTTCATGGTGAATTAAATGAGCGTTTTTAAATTATAAAAAAAACTAAATGAAAGCACACTTTAGAAGAAATCTTTTTACTTTTACGTGTTGAGACAAAATTGAAAGAAATATATTTTATTCTATTGATTTTATAATTTTAGAAATTACTTCATAATATGAGAAATATTACGTTAAATTAAAAAAATTCCTGCAATGATTCAGATTAACTAACGATTAAACCAACTGTCAAATTTACTAACTGATTAATATAACTATTTGAAACTCAACAATAATTATTATTTGGGAAATTAAAGGATAAGAGTAACTTTTCTATTTTCATTATAAAAGATGATAAAACTAACAGAATTCAAACAATGATTAAAATAAATATTTCATAATTTCACCAAGTATAAAATATTTATTTTAATGTTTTTTTTTTATTTTAAAGTTATTGAAAGGAAATTATATCGACTGAACGATCCTTAAAAAGTACGAACTGAATCTCTATCACATTTTCCAATCATCAGCATGTTTGAATTTAAATCTATCTTATATATATATTATAAGATATACATACATTATACATTGATTATACATTATAAGATATACATTAAAATTTAATTTTATCAAAAAAAGCGAAATAAAAAATATATACAGCTCTTAAACTACAGGAATTAGAATATATTTAACCTTTAAACCCAAAATATGAGTAAAAAAAGAAATAAATTGTAGCTCAGTTAAAACTATTTATAACTATGCCTTTCCTTAAAGCAGAGTTCTCACTTTATTTTCGAAATAAGTTAACGCTGATATTTGTCAAATGAGCCATTATCATTCAGCAAAGTTTCCAAGCCCGGATTCCACAACAATCAATCAGATAATGGGGGCTGAACTTTGCTTTAAGTTCAACCCCCAGGTGAAGCTAATTGAATGGTCAGCAGTGAAATTAGTCGCCCCTCCTAAGGGCTCGGGATAGACAGATAATGCGCAAAAATTTTTTGCCCCAGTTTACACGGGATAGATGGTTAAGGGGTTAAACAAATATAAAAATTTTCTCTTCAAATGAAAAGCTATAGCATTGATTGCTTTTGACATTAGAAAAAAAATTATCGTTTCTTGTTGCATTAATAATTTGTTAGCATGATATCTCGACTGAAAAGTTTAAATTAAGTTTAAACATGCAAACTGCATATAACTTAATAAGAATATACAATATTCATTAAGCGTTCACATTAGTAATACTATTGCTATCTAACTATATAAAAAGAAAATTTGAACTTATTATTGCAGTAAAAACGATAGATTTATTTCTTAAAGAAAGCAGTTTATATGTTATTAAAACATATTAGAAGCTGTTGACTAAATAATTTCTTTAACAGTTTTAAACTATCATGTTGTGAACTTCTGAAATATTAAATATAAACTATTTCTTAATATAAAAATATTAAGGAGTTTTAATTTACTTCTAATTCTTAAAGGCAAATAAAAGAATTAAACCAAATACGTAACTGTAATTATATTCAGCTCATTAGATAAATGACTTCAAACCAAAAATTTTCTATTTTTTTCTAGATAAAATATCTAGATAAAATCTTCCGTCATATTTGTGGCTCGCAAAGAAAATCTCTCTCTCTCGTCTATAATAAATATAGA
>JAPDSC010066584.1:105908-127285 GCA_026290005.1 Latrodectus geometricus | reverse complement strand
CTGATGTGGTTTCGTTTTCAATTCCTACTATTTAGAATTTATGCTTCGAATACTTAAAAGGGAAATTTAAGCAAATAATATATTTTTTCTTACAAAAAGAAAAATGAAATTTCCATTTTTACAATAATTGGAAAAAACCTTTATATTTTTTTATCAATCGAAAAATATTTACTAACTTACTAGTTTAATACTAATTTGTCTTCAAAAATGAATAACTTCAAATGAAAGCAAAAATTAAAATTTTTAATAAAAATATCATGAAATTCTTTAAAATAATACTGAGGAGAATAGTAAAATGGGACAAAATTAAAATTATTAAAACTATTCTGAGAAAATTTTATTTTGGTAATCATGCTATATCCCCATTGCAAACGTTGAGTGTAGAAATATTAGGCGACTCTTCATAGTTGTGCAAATTATACAGATAAGATTCTCATTATACATTTCTTGTTTGGAATATGATAAATTTGACAGAAATACTTTTAGATGCCCTTTTACTCACTACCAAGAAATTTAAGGTTGTTATAGATTTTAGTTGAAAATAAGACAAATGGATAAAAATTTCAAGGTTGGGGATATTACTGTCTAACTTAATAACTCTATCCAACTGTAATTTTTTATGTAAATGAACTGAGCATATGAAATTTGATAACTTCATTTTGATCTTCAACAACATATACCTAATAGTTTGAGAAAATTCAGACAGTGAAACAAGGTATATAAAACAAGGTATAAGTGAAATTATGTTTATTTTTAAGATAAATACTATAAGTGTTTTGCTTAATTAGAACTAATACACATTTTAAGAATAAAAAAATAGCTCAGTTACTCTTTACTAAATTTGAGAACTTATGTATTAATGGTATTTTATATTTAAGTTATACAGCTTAGAATATTTTACCAGTAAAAATAATCTATCTATACTCACACTCATCATAATTTGTATAAATCTCTCATACTTTATTCATCTTTTGTTGTATTTTATATTTTAAAAGAAATACATATGTGACATAAAATAAGAATGAATATATCCAATACATTTATGGCATGTTTATTTTACATATTTTTGGTAATATATTTTTATGTTTATGAAAAAAGTTGCTATTAAAGAAATATAGGTCCAAAAAGAGAAAGAATTATAATAGTTACATATTGATTATATGCACATATTGTTAATAATGAGTAAAAGGATATTTTTATTAGTAGCAGTGTCTCAGATAATAGTTATATATTTAAATTAGCTTAGTTGTAAAATTGTGTATTTGTGCAACGTAATTAAAAAAAAACCAATTATATTAAATACTACAATTCAAACATGTTTGAATTCTACAATGAATCAATCTTTAACAACTCATTGGGTAAAAACTTGATATTTCTTGTTAAATTACATTCAAATTAATAAAAATTTGCATTATAATTTAATTATATGTTTAAATAAAATCTTAATAAAACTATACAAATTTAGATTGTTTTATGTTAAAGGGAGTATACAAATTTACATTGTAAAAAACATTAGTTTTTTTATGACCATAGAAATAAAAATTTTACTGCATCCTCAAAAAGAATGAATAGGATAATCAAAGGATAATCAATAAATGTTATTTCATCAACTCTCTATCAAAACAGTGAACAAATTAGAATCAATATTTCTCTCAATGTCGTTAGCTTTTTATTCATTGACCTTCCTTTATTATTATATTTTATGCAGTTGGCAATATTTTAAATAGGTAGCTCTTATTTGTAGAAAAGATAGTATAATATGTAACAATCTTAATATGCATTTAATTGTCTTTTATAATATAATGCCTAATGATCGGGAAACCTACATACATGACTTTCAGAAACGTAACCAATAAACACAGAGAATATACTCCAACCATGAACAGTTGCTCAGCACGCAAAGTTTATTAAACGATATCCTCAAAAGTTCATTGGGGCGTGTATCGATATGAAGAGACACACGGTTCTACCTAGAATCTTCATTTCCATTTGATGTTTAATTTCAAATCTAAGAGGAATGGATTTCAGCAACATATCTTCGTATTGCATACTTGTCAAAATGTGGATTTTAAAAGGTAAATATTATTTTCATCAAGAAAAATTATTATTTTACAATTAATATGTTAAATATATTATTATCTTATAACTTCAAAGATTTTAATAATACCATGTTATTATTAGTTGAATAATTGCATTTTTAAACATTAATTAATTTTTGACAAATATATTTAAAATAAGAGATTTCTAAATTTTTTTCCGAAAAACACTTTTATTATCACTTTTTTCGAAAAATTATTACAAACTTAAATTAGCATTGCTTTTGTTTTTAATAGATAGAAATATTTATATTTAAACATTATCAAATGCTGAGTTACATAAAATATCAAATAAAATTCTAGAAAATTTAAGTTAAGATTTCAGTTAAAGATTGTAGAAACATTTATTAAGCTTTAAATAGTCTCTAAAATGTTATAGATTATCTAAATGTTAAAGAAGAAATCTCCCATAAAAATTATGTTAGCAAAGCATTAAAATTTTAGTTAAAAAATTAAAATAATATAAATGTAAAGTTTGACTATTCAAAAAGAATTATTTGCAAACTCACACGAAGAGGCTATTTTTAAAATACTGGTAAATTTAATATCCATATACTACTACCATAAAAGTGAAGGATATATGTGAAAAAAATTAATTATTAATAACTGTCTGACAAATACCGCACTAAAACTAATTAAAAACAAAATAATATGCATATTGATTTCACAAACTTCTCTAATTTACTTCAAGCATAACCACTTTCATAACAGATAAACTAGAGATCGTTTCCGATTTACTTCGGATAACATTACTGTGGTAGATATTAATGTCATATGTGGGGTATTAATAAGTTCATTTTGTGTTGCATTTATACATACTAAGAACACATATCAAGTCTATAATAATTTGTTGAAATGTTTGGCTGCCTTGATCACAGTTTACATTCAAGATGATAATATTACCGATTCAAGTAATCGTATAAATGAAAAAATGCTTGATATATATGAATTTATGATATTGCAGTTATATTGCTGAACAAATACTTATCTGCATTTTTTGCACAGTGCTATTTCACTTAATCTCTCAGTTTTACTGATTCTCTTTGGGTATTTTTCCATTTTGAGGATTCTCTTTTGGTATTTCTCATTTTGCAATATAATTTTCTTTAAATCTCTGATAAAACAATAAGTAATGAAATATTTATAAAAATTATCGTGTGAGGAATAAATGTATTGAAGATTTTTAAGTAACAATTCCCAATTAATGAAATCGTTAATAAGCCAAAAAAGGATCATGCCAGAAAAATTATAACCAACAATCAAGAAACAACAAAATTCGAAAATGCTCGTTCTCAACAACCAAAGAAGGAATTTCGTGTGATGTGACCAAGGAATATTATTTCACAATGTGTGTTTCGAATTTTGAAATACAAGCGTGGCAATTTTTGAAATTGTCGGCAATTTTATTTGCTCTTGTTCTAGGGCAGCTCGAAACGGGAGAATACCCTACTTTTCTACTAATAGTCTAATAGTTTCAGGTTCTAAGATTTAACACACACACACACACACACACATATATATATATATATATATATATATATATATATATATATATATATATATATATATATATATATATAACATTCAATAAATGATGCATACGGATGTGCGCGCGCAACACAAAAAATATGTTAGCTTAAGAAATTGCAAAAGATATTTTAATTTAGCTATAATTCTGTGAAAATAATTTTACAAAATTACAAATTCTATTTTTTTATAATGTATCTAAGTGAAAACACCTACTGCTTCTTGAATCTCCTTAATTTTCTTTATAGATTTATAATAATTTGAATATTCTAAAAAGAAACTTACAAAGTCTATCACATTCTGTTTCTGATTCTCTGGCTTCTTCTCTCATAATGATTTCATCCGTAGAATGCAAGGAAAAGGACATATCCTCATTATCCGATTCCGTACTTGAATTCCTGATGAAATATTGAAAATTTTTTTAAAAAGAGCTAAGCTAGTGAGTTACTTTAACTTTTAAATGTTTTTATCGAATGTTAAATATATTTTTTGAAAATCCTATATAATTATATAAACTTATGATTTTCCCCATTTAAAGGAGATATACATATTTTTCTTGTAATTTAAATAAATACAATCAAAAAATAATTTAAATAAATAAATTTAAATAATATATATATAATTCAATGAAACCTTTTTATTCGAAATATTGTTTGTTTTACATGGATTAATTTAAAAATTAGTGTTAAAACGTGGCTGAAGAAATTAGGGATATTTACAAGAATTATTTGCCCCTAATTTCTGTAATCATGTGTAATATCCAATACACAGCTTATAGAAGATAAAAATATTGTTTTAAAATTTATTACAATAATTTGAAATGAGAGAATTTAAATATTTTTAGCGAATTAAAATATTTTAAGAAAATAAAAATGTCGGAAGAAAAATAGGAGTTCATTTTTATATATTTTATTCTTCTATTTTTTTTTTTTAATATTCAATATTTTTTTAAGACTATAAATATTTAATATGTTAAGTCTCAGTTTTTTTTTTTTTTTTTTTTTTTTTTTTAAATTTTTTTAAACTGAAAATTGTTTTATATATGTATGTCAAAATTTCGAGAACAAGACCGGAAAGAATAAACATTAATTTTAAAAGCTAGCATTTTTATTTTTGTTTCTGATGACACTTGGCAACACCAAGACTGCCCGTCAGAGAGACTAGGCGAATGAAGTCAGAGAGGGAGTGTCTTTAGTTTTTTAATAGAGCACCCTCATACGAAGGTGGAAGTACGATTTTTCGCTCATAGATGGCAACACCATCTGAATCTAACAATTTAGGGACTGAAAACCCAAAGCCTGGCTCCAACCACCTCCAGAGGTATTAATTTGTAATGGGAACATGGAGGGCATTGCGACCCGACATATTTTACGTGCCCCAGTCGCCATTAGTGAACACGACAGATCTTCGGTTAAGCCCGGATTCAAACTCACCACCTTACGGTAACGAGAACGACGCCCTAACCAACCAGGCCACCACGGCACTTAAAATTGTAATTAGCACGATGAACTTAGAAAAATTATATTTAAATGTTCAATGTTAAAAATATTTTGTTAATTAATCAAATGCTTAGTTTTATAGATGACAAAATATTATGTCTAAATAAAAATATCAAAAATTTGCTTAATTAATTTAGTAAACATGTAGTTACTTCGATAAATCAAATGCGTATCAATACGTATTTATAATATTGCATGCAAAAATAATATAGAAATGATTTTTACAGAATAAATTTACACTCATGTTAAAAAAAAGTTTCTTTTATATTAGGAAAGAAAATGATATCAAAAATATAAACATTTTTAGAAAAAGTTTAAAAAATTATTAATTATCTTTCGTTTAATTTTGAAATTTTTTTTAGTGAATATAGAATAAAAATATATTTTATTAATTCTAAAAAAAACGCTTTTTAATGTACTGATACGAATAATGTATTTTTATTCAAAATTATTTCCTCTAATAATGAAGCACTGACTCATCTTTATTCATATCTGGGGGAAAAAAAAAACCCTAACAAATAACAAACCAAAGTAATAAAAAAATAACTATTGAAAATATTTTCGTATCATATAAAGCTCCCATTACTATACTTTTGCTTGTTGCTCCTTGTATAATTTATTTATATTATGAGAAATCCTTTGTATAATAATTTCGATAGCTGATGGAAGAATTTCATATTTCTATTTTGAATGAAAATTATATTTTAAATTCCCTACTCAATGATGCAAAAGGAAAAGGAGAATAAACAGGAAAATAAATATTGCAAATTTATCTTTTCTTATGTTGAGTAACTAATAGTATTAATTTCAATAATTAGTAATAGTAGGATATAATTAAATTTTTTCTTGTGTAAAAAAAGAGTAAAATATATACTTCAGAACATAGTATTACCATTAAAATACATTTTGAAGTATTTGCGTAATACATTCATAGTTATTAATGATTACAATTCGATGTAACGATTACTTTGATTGTATACGTCTTAAGAAATCTTAGGGAAAAAAATAATCACTTAAATTTTTATTTAATCATGTAGTTAATTTTAGCTTTCTAACAAAAATAAGGAACTTTTGAGGATTAAAATGTTTGCATTTAAATATCATAAAAGATATAAAAAGCTTACATTTAAAATTTTAATTTAATTGTATTGATTATTTAACATCAATAAAGAAAGTGAATGTTGCGTAGAATAAAATTTTTAATTTTTTTGATAAGAGTATACTTTAATTTAAAATGTTTTAGATTGATCTATTAATTAGAAGAATATATCATATAATACTCGTACAAAAGCATTTTATAACACAAGTCTAGAATACAATTTCTACCTTATGGAAAAGGATATGATATACAATTATGAAATCCAATTTCATTATTTGCAATAAATGTATCACATTTGTAATATGTTGAATTTAAACATCCGATTTTTCATTTTATTGCTTTGCAATGTGTATTTTAACGTGAATATCTAGCATCATAATTCTAAGATAAATGTTTGCACTATGAATGTCAACCCTTTTGTTTGCCTTTATTAGTTTAAGAGAAGCTTTCTTAAAATTTGAAGAACACAAGAAAAAATGTATCACTTATTTATAATGAAATATTTTTAAAAATGATTTTTTTTAAAATTTATTTCTTCTAAAGTGAATAATTATTATTCAATTTATTAGTTATCAAATTGATAAAGCCTTACATTCCATTTAATTCTATGTTATAACTATTCCCAAAAAAGAAAGATAACAATTAAACTGTAATCTTCTGATTTATAAGATACTTGTGCAAAAATCAATATAATGGCATTAATTCTATAGTTCATAATATAACAAATATATTAATATAAACGATGAAGATTATCTTAAAAAAGAACAATCATAAATTAGTTCAGGGGAACAATTTTTGCGATGAATGGGAATTCATATATAATAAACCCAGAAGATTTCGAAATACACTAAAATTCTTGCAATTTCTGATTTATATAAAAATGAATTTATAACATATCTTGCTAGCTGGAGTCAATTTCGTACACCGTTTTCACTATTTCAAGACTGTTCTTACTAATGCTAATTTTGATCTTTTATGTCGATCATCCATCTACATCTATCGATGCTCAAATACAGCAATAGCGATTTTTGATAATCAAAAATTACGCATCGGAAATATTATTTCTTATAGAGAAATCTCAATGATTACCGAATTTTATTTCCCTGAATTTTAAAATTTTGATAGATGTTATATATTCATTAAAAATTTACGTTTTGTAATGTACACAAAATAATATTATATTTAATAATACAAAGTCTTTAATGAATTGATTATTGAAACTTTTGATATCTTGAATTAAAATCAGTTAAACCACTATATAGCATTGTTAAATATTTTCAAATGTATGCTTTTGTGGAACAAAAATTTTGAGCTATAATAAATTTCATTAATCACTATATTTTGACTGATACGCTTCAAGGAAAAATAAGCATTTTTTATTTAACATTAAATGATTTACTGCTCATAATAAACTCATAGAAATTTTATATATACTATAATTTTAATTTTAAATGGTTTTGCAAAATTCAATAAAATATTTATCATAAAAAAATAATAATAATAGTAAAATATCAAAAAAATATTTTACCCATCGCCTGCTTCCCTCCAAAATTTTTCACCATTCAATAAGAGTCTTCCTCTATCTGGAACTTCATATATTGCATGTTCTCTGTGAGTTCTTATATCTATTCCTAAGCAATGAAATACATGAAAATAAGATATATTAAACTTGTTAATAGTATTGGAATGTCGGTAAAAAAAGTCTCAATTACATTAAATATTAATAAAATAAATATCTAATTCTTTATATATATTTTCTTTAGAAATTCAATTTACTTTTAATTATATTTATAAATTACAATTAATAACATAATAAATAGATATGGATTTTATTTTTAATTACTATAATGTATTTATATGAAGTAATCAAATATATTTTAATCAAAAGCATAGATTAAATTAATAATGAAAATTTAATATTTAATTGTCTTTAATAATAATTATTTATATTTTAATTACATGCGTTGATTGAGCTAATAATACAAATTGGATATTTTAATGTTTTAAAGTAATTACTTCCCATTAAAAATAATGATTCCTTTTTTATAATAATATAACCATTCTTTTGCTAAACATATTTAATAAAAAATTCTATCCAAAACTCAAATATGTCAAGAGCATTTACAGAAAACATATTATTAATTTTGCAACGAAATATCCGTAAGCAACTTAAATGTAACTAATGTAATTTAGAAACACTCTAATTGTATTTATCATTGTATATTTCGCAATCATATTATGCATGCTGCTAACTAAATTAATCATTTCGCAATGCAATTTCTCAAGCAAAGAATTTTGCATGTAGAAACTCAACCTAATTAATTTAATAAAGTTACTCTTGAAAATGAAAGAAAAAAAAAAACGACAATTCTAAAATAAAGTAGTTGCTTTTACGGCTGAGCGGTAGTAACCTTTGTCCTTTTAAGAGGTTAGATGCATATATTTATCTTACGCACTTCGCTTGATCTACTTCAAAGCAATTAAATCAGAATGAGGTGACTTTGCTGGAAAGAGAATAATTTTCAAGCTACCGCGAAATTCCTATTTCAGGTTAATGAGTATGGAAAAGGCAATGCAAAACACTATTCCGCGCAATTTTAAAAGCTTTTAAAAATGACCACACTTACATTTTGCGGAACGACCGGAATCAAGCTTCGTTTATAGCTGCTGCGATTTAAAATCTCTACATAATGGAGTACGTCATCCAACTTAACGTATTTATCCATATCTCTTTAAAAGCCGTGTTGGAGCTGACATTAAAATTAATGGAATCCGACCATGAGCGTAACGGAGAAACGAGCTTTATTCCAGCTTTTAATTACGCTGCATCCATTTTATTTACTTTTATCCATTACATTTCTATTCCATTAGATATAATGCTCTAAGAAAATGACGATTGCAGTGCGTTTTCTGTATAATTTCGATTCGAAGTTCTTTTACCAAAAATTCTGCTGTGCGTAAATCAAAGAGATTCGGGAACCATTGTTTTCATTATCAGGCGGATCCTATCTATTGAGGCTGTCATTATTATTGGAATATCTTTTGTGACGAACTCTCAACCGGGAATGCTATCAACAATGATTTCAATACCATTAACCTAAATTAACATAATTAATTTTCGCCATATTTAATAGAATACCAATATCACATGCTCACACATTCAAACGCTTTACTCATGTGTGTTATTGAATGATAAAATAACTGTCAAAACTATTCATAGAGGAAAATCATTAAAATAAAGTAAAAAAATGTGAACTCAATATAAATTTCTTTTCAGATTTTTTATTTTGAAATAAAAATATTCTTTTTCACATAGATAATGTCAAATAACAAAAAATAAAGTTAGCTAAGTAATTAATTTAGTGGATAATTTTTTACCTTTATAATTTATCATTCAGATTAAAAATAAGTTTGTAAAAGCACTGAAATATTTCATATTGATTAGAAGTTTGAGAATTGACTTTACACTTAAAATTTAACCACTGCTGCAAAATTTTAATCAGAAAATTGCTGAAAATCAGTTACACTTTTATATATCAAACATACAATTTCATATATCAAATATATTGTGTTTTTATAAAACAACATGAATCAATTTAAGTTTGTGAGAATTCAAGCTTTTGAAGTTTATGAAATAAAATTAAGACATGGTTTAAATTACTGTAGAATATTTTTGAAATTTATGAAATGATTTTTGAAAGATTGTAAGTTATGGAAGATTCTTTTCAATTTTGCATTTTACATTTTGAAATTTATGAATTATACATTTATTGAAAGACTTTGTATAAAATATTTTTGGAATGTTTTTTAGTCAAACTAGGTATTTAAAAATGTTTTCAATAAAAAGCTTCTACAGCATTTCTTATTTTTTACTGATATTAGTTACCAGAATAAAGAATTAAACAAAGTAATTTATATTTTATATGCATTAATATAAAATTAATATACCTGTCAACATTAATATACCTGTCAACACAAATAATTAATGGAATTAAAATGTATAATATATAATGCTTTATTAAGTACCTAGTAAGTATAAATATAAAAAATAGTAATTGACGAAATAATTTGACTTCGAAGATATTTTTTATATTTTATTTCAAATAAGTTTCTATAAATTGAATAATCTTACTTATTATTACTCTAAAATATAGATGTGAATGCTTCTAACTGAACGGGAAATCGCTATATTTTTAAATAATTCTATTTTAGAAATCAAACATTTTAACATTTTCAAAGACGATTTTTTAATCAACGTAATATGTTGTTTCGCTTGTTTCTTCATTTGGAGTTCTATTTCTTTATGAATTAAATATGAGTAGTAAATATGAGTAATATAGTAGTCATTATGAATTGAAGTGTGTGCTTGATTAGTTTTAAATTATATTTACATATTTGAATAATCCATTTTTCATTTTCTTATCGAATTAGCACCATGAAAATATTTTTTAATAAAATTCATGGAATGAAAGTGACTAATACTAAACATACCAAACATAATATAGCGAAATGAAAATTTCTCTAGTTAAATGTCGGAATTTATATCAATGAAAGGTCAAATTAAATTTTAAAAAAATCCATTTATCATAACTTTACTATTATTATTAATAAAATAAGTATTGATGAGCTTTTGATTCTGTGTGACAGTAATTTTCGTTTCAAGAAATATTACAATGTTTTTTTACATAAATAATATGCTTTGAAACGATAATTTCTCTCGCTAAAAGTCAGAATTAGCGATTTATATCAATGAAAGATGAAGTTAAAGAAAAAATTCAATTTATCTCATTACTTTACTGTTATTATTCATAAAACAAGTATTAATTTTGGTTTCGGTGAGACAAAATAATTTTCGTTTCAAGAATATTCGCGCTTGTCTAATGTTTTCTTTTAATGATGATATCTTCTACAATCTTCAATTTTTTGAAATTCGATTCATTGATATCACTATTTTACGTATTTAAAAAAATCCTATCAGAATCTTTACATCCTATATTATCTAAGTGTTGATTACTAAGGACATTAAAGTTGTATTTCACTGTAGATTATTGTTGACAAGATTTTAATATACTTCCCTTTCACATAAAAAAATTGTAAAGAATAAAATATATCAAGGAAAAAAGATTTCTTGATTTTGCCACAATGTTAAGCAATAAATGTTACTATGTTAATGATATTAGCATTCATAACTACAATCCAAATGATATTTGATTTTTCATGTTTTAAAAAAATGAAATAAAAAATACTTAATGTAACTCAAATCATAACAATTAGGGTTAATTATACTACCTGTATGATGATAAGTTGAAAAAAATAGAGCTGGTGTAGCATAAATGCATTCTTCTTTTTCAGTCTGTAAAAAATAAAATTATTAATAAAAAAATATTTTGCTGTGTGAAGAAAGACCAAATAGTACATCAATATATTTTACCGACATTAAGCCATTTTGGCTAAAGCTGAAAAATATTAGAAAATTTATTTTGCAAAACATTATTCGTATTAATTAAGTCCTATAAATATAATACCGTATATACAATTTATAGATACATATATATTTATTTATCATTGTCTTATATCTAGAATATATTTTAGCAAAAGTATTGCATTTGATATCAAATATTTAATACTTTATTCATATCAAACCATTTTGCTATATTCATATGTATTAATTAATATAATTTGTTCTTGTTCATAATTTAATTTTTTTAAATCCCTAATGAGTTATAAATTTTAGCTGTAAAGTTTTGTATTTTGATTTTTTATTACTAAAATATATAATTAAATATTAAAAAATAATTAACATGAAAATATATCTACAGTTAATACTTATGTTTATGTATTAAAGTGAAATATGATAAATAAAATAATCTCTAAGTAAAAAAATTAAATATCATCAGTAATTCAAGAATCAAATTAATGAGTTGATTTCATGTAAAAATATCTTTTATGTACGTACATTAATTAATTTGGAAAAGAAAAGTTAGAGAAGTATTACTTAGTAATAAAGTATAACATCAGTTGATATAGTTATTTTTTTTTAACTATTTTTATCATACACTGACATTTAAAAAATTAAGAATTTTCAGATTTGTTTAGTTATCTTCTGAACTACTTGATCGAATTTAATGAAATTTGATATGTGCATAAAATACAATACAAATAACCATGCAACAGTTATAAAACATAGTATGTAATTCTTGTAATTGTAATTGCGGAAGGAATGCAAATGGTTGCAGATTAGAATAAGTAAATAGTCTAACAGGAGATATAGTCTCTTTTTGCAAATGTATAGTTTATTTCCTGTGCCAATTGGTTCCACTTGTTCAGAAACACTGTTATTAGGCTTTAGATGTTTCTCAGAATGGGGTTTGCGAGTAAGCAGTTGCCCTCCCCAGAACATCCCAGATGTGCTCTAGAAGGTTGAACTTTGGAGGTCTGCTTGGCCAATCCATTCGGCGAATTATTCATTTTTTAGCAATTTGTCGACCAGAAGAGCTCTATATGGCTTTAAATTATCGTGCATTAAAATAAACTACTGAATGACTATGTCCCTAAAATGGTGAACATAAAGGCTCCATATCATTATTGTAATGCAGACTCACTGTCTCTATCAAAAACATGGATTAGTTTGCGATTATTTAACATTAATCCTCCGCCGCCATGATGGTATATTTTGCGGACAGAGAGCAGGTAGCGGTGAATAGTTCTCTTCATAAGAACATACGGTGAACTCTGTGGTTAGGCTTTAATTCAATCGATTACTGCACAAGTAATCGATTGAATTCAAATTGCATTACTACATCAAGATATATGGCGAGTTGAGCTAGTGAACAAAAAGCGTGTTTTGAAATGTGCGTTTATAAAGCCTGTTCCGTTACTGGTTTTGCCCACACATATGTGTGCGGTTTCTCATTCGATGTACATGATTTACATTCTTATCTCGAAGTAATGTTTCTAAATTTTGATTAGTTCCTTTTAAGAAAGTTGAGAAAATATGCAGATTCTATTTTGAATACTTGTTTATTTATGTTAAATATAAATATATTTTGAATTGGTTACAGATAATAAGAAAATTCGTTACTTAGTACTAAATATCCAAACGTGTATTTTAGCTAGTTATAATGCAATCATATACTTTGTTGGTGTATAATGCAGATGTGTGATCCTGTTGAAAATATATGAATAGTAGTTTCAAGATATTGTGATTTAAATAGATATTCCTAACAATGTTTCTTTATGTTATTATAAAGCAATTCTTTTAACATTACTATGTAATTTTTAAACATTATTTTAAAAGGAACTATAGCAAATTAAAAAATTTGTGAATTTAAATACATATACTTAAATTACTATTATTAGAAATAAAGAATATATGTTTTTAAATGAAATTTGAATTTTTCGAAAAACATGTTTTTAAATATAAGTTTAAAAATATAGTGCTAATACATAAATTTTCACTGTTAGGATTGCAGTAGTTATAAGAACTTAGAAATTATAATGTGATACGAAAAAATTAATGTATAAAAATATTTCATTCTCTTTCTAAGCGACTTATCCGACTACCAGTTAGCATTTGAATCTTAAATGAAACTCATAAGGTAGAGGCAAAAATTTTATATGTTTCACTTTTGAAATATTCGTTTTAAATGAAACGAATTTCAAATGAAATAACTATTAAACAGCACCTTTACCCTTCTGGGTGGACAAGGGATATTATATGTATATCCACTTCTCGTGCTACCAAATGTGCCCGTATTTTGCTGGTTGCTTGGATTTGATGCAAGACAATGCTCTCTTGAGAAGTTCTGAACTCTGCTTGTTGCATAGGGAGCAGGAAAATAAGTTGGTTCTTGTCCACTGTCATATGTTCCTGAAAGAGGAATATTTTCCTGTTTCACTGCATCGCATCCATCGGCACCTATTTTTACAAAGATATTGTTAAAATTAAATCATATATCTATTTGGATATATTTTAGCAAATCCTCTAACTGAAAATATTTATTAAATAATCAAACTAATACTTAATTGATTAATTAACTTTTTTAATATAAACTTATCACAATTGCATAGTGAGGTATCTACTTATAAATATTTGGCATAATTGTATTTGTCATTTTAACTGTGGATGCTAAAACATTTATGGAAAATAATTAGTTAAAAGCTAAAAAATCACAACATATAATTTGAAACACATATTATTTAAAAATGAATAATTTCTTGAGCAATTGACTGAATTTAAAACAAAAGAATTCCAGATAAAGATATTATTTTACTTACAAATAAAAATATTAAAAATAACACAAAAAATTGAGATATTCACTTTAATTTCTTCAAATTTACTTATAAGTTTAATGTTTATGTCAGTAAGAATTTTTATTTTATATAAATTAAATGGAATGGATAGATAATAGCTGGGTGCAAAATTATTAATTTAATCACGTCTTACCATCTGGTGTTCTTGGACGACATCCAGGAGTTCTCCTTTTAGTTATAACACAAACTACACATATCACTAAAATGAGAACGATAACTGAGCTTACGACTGGTACAGTTATGGTGAGATGTCGGTAGATTGGTCCTGATACGTCACTCACTTCAGACGGACGTGGGGGATATTCTGTTTAATTAAAAAGAAAATTAGTAAAACTTTCACGTTTCATATACTTGCAATGATTTCAAGAGTATCTCATTTAGATTATCTTAGAATTATTTGAATTGTGTGAGAAGCATATAAATAAAATATACGTAATTACACATTAAAATGCATATAAATAATAATTGCTATTGTGTGAAAAACAAAATGTTATAAATTATTTAACAAATACGCGGGTTAATTCAGTGAGCAACTAATTCAGCGCAATTTACAGTTATTTGTATTTATTATTTGTATTATAATGAGCATATGTAAAATTTCAATGAGAAATTGTATGTGTATTGTGTTTATATATATATATATATATATATAAAGGGGGAGTTGGTTAAAGGATATTGTGTAAAAATTTTGGAGACCCAGAAAACAATAAAGAATTATAATTAAGCAGACAAATGCATATGTATCGTAGTAATCAATCTTAATAGTTGACACGTGTAACTTTCTTACTGCAGATGTCGAAGACTTTTTTTATCAACATTAATCGTTTATGAACATCGGGTTGACGAGTATCGATTTCGCCCAAGGTCTAGTCTACAGAAAAAGGATACCTAATCGAACAATTGTATCACGAAAGATATCCAAGTTTTTACCTATCTAATCAGTATAATCCTAGGTACAGTAAACTAGCTAGGAATAAAATTTGACAGCAATTACTAAACAGCCGAGAAAACGGGAATACTCAAGCATATTGTGAAGAATCTGCTGCATACAGTAGATTACAAATTTGGAGCAAGTGTGTGATGATTCATTACTGCCAAAGAATAATATCTATAACTGAATGGTCTTTCTATGTCTTTTCCATGTTTTATTTTTTTAATCTACAAATGTAATATCTGAATTTCGTATCAATTACCATCGATCCCTTTACATTTGCGAACCAAAATTTAGTTATAAATTACTTGAATGTGTAAGATTATGCAATAAATAACTTTGACATGTGTGTCGTAAAAGACTCACACAAAATCCAATATCACAACGCTAATAATTTCTTCAGTATATTTGTTAGGGGGGTATTGTTATGGACTGCGTGATCAATCTGTACATTATCACTATGAGTGTTTATTTCTAAGAATCTGATCTTCTTTTGAATAGTTATTCTAAGATTGAGTGACATTCTTGTTGAATATATTTCTTTCGCGAATCTTAATTAAAATTTTGATTAGAATATGGAGCGTATTTTCATTATATGCATCGAAGCATGGCTACATCATTAATAAAGTGTAATCAAATGTGATCACCTATTTTGAGAACTTCATGATTATTCCCACACTACACAAATACGTCTATCAAACGTCCATTGAACGTCATTTTTATAATTTTTAATTCCAGTAGACATTCGATAGGCGTCCATAAATACTCAGTAGCCCATTGGATGCCTAATAGACGTTCACCGATAACCACTGGTGGATGTGTTATGGATACCATAGTCAGATTATATATGTCATATTCATATTATATATGGTCACATTACATTAATACTTATGTCATGATTCTGACATGGCAGTATGGTTATGAACTTCTATTCATTTAAGAGCGTTTTTTTATGAATGGCCGTTTTTGGTGATTTAATTATTTTGATAACCACTTTTAAGTATCGTATTCAACTGAAATGCCTATTTAATAATGTATTTAAGTTTGTTAAAAAATAATCATTTTTAATTTGTTTTGTTTTATTTTATAAAGCATTAAAATTAATTTACTTTCACAATGATAAATTTAAGTAAGCATTCATATAAAAGTAGATAACTTCTTTGTTTTGTCGTCATTGTCTTGTGACAGTTAGGCTGTCAGTATGAGGTGTGCTATTTCACTTTTCCAACTGAATTGTAATTTGGTGTGGAGTCCGACTTCCTCGGTAAACACATGCCATAGGTACCCGTTTACAGGGTACCATTCCCAATCAATTTATACAAGTAAAGGACAAAGACAGGAGAGAGAGAAAGTACTTCCACATGCATAAACTTTAACTCGAACCCAGGACCTCCGGAGTCAAGCCCGATGATCACTAGATCGGGTGGTTGGCAAATAATTCATTTATTTCCTATTATTGGAAATTTTTCAGATTAATTTTATTTAAATTTTAACTCCTTTAAAAATATTAATAATTATTAACATTTCCCACATAAAATACCTTTATTAAATAACAAATGCAAATCACTAACCTTCTAACATTAATTTTTTCTTATAGCTAAAAGTATAACTTTTCGCTATTGAAATCTTAAATTATAATTTATTAACATGGAATAAAAAATTAATTCTAATTTATACTATTGCCACAAACTTTCTACAAAATTTTAAAATTGAAACGTTAACATAGAATAAAAATTTTTAATTTAATTTACACTGTTGTCAGGAAGTTAATACAAAATTCACTTTTAAACTTAAGAATTTAAGAAATTAATAAAGTGAATAAGTTTTATATTTAAATATGTTCAGGAAATGTATTTAATTTCAAATATTATTCAATTGGAATTATTTTGTTAATGATTTTAAATAATACTAAGAAATTATATTTGTAATTCTCTAGAAAATGTTTATTGAATTTTATCTATAAAATTACAACTAATATTTGCTAATATTATTTACATTTAATATTTTGCAACTATTGAAATTAACTATAAGTTGTAATTCATAGTTTAAAATGAAATTAATTGAATTAATAATATAAATTAGTTCATTTTTAAACGGTGAAAATGGTGAGTATTAACGCATTTAAATTTACAACACCTGGTAACCTACATAAAATTTAAGGAAAAATAATTTAAAGAAAAAGAAAATTTCAAACGAAACTACCTCAATGCGAAACGGAAATTCTTCTTATAAATTACTCGTTAGGTAAATAATTCGAAATTCATAGAATAAAAAAGAAAAATTACTTCAAATGTATCAAAAAATAAATTTATACAAGAAAAAAATCAATGGTAATTATAAATCCAGTTTTAACGATTTTTGCAAACAATATATTTATAATATTTTACCTTGTTAAATTTTGCATGTTACGATAACCTAAGATAAATCCAGATTACATCCACAACGAACGTCCAATAAACGTCTATTTTTTATCTACATACACCCATGAACTAATATCTATAAGGTGACATCTAACAGACGTCTGGTGGATGTGCATACCCGTTAACCAGCAAACATCCATTGAACAGTTTTCATGGGAGTCCAATAGATTCTATCTACCATCCATTACGTCTATTGGATATGGTGGATCTTTCGTTGACCCTAAAACGTACCTGGTTGTGTAGATTAGCTTATATTTTTCTTATTAATTTTCTTGAATGACAGTGAGGATATTATTCATTGCAAACAGAGAATCCTTATACGCATCTGTAGACTAGAATTTCTGCTCCGTTCCACAAAATGCAGAGTATTTTTAAATATGCGTAAAAAAAAAAAATAAAAGTTAAATTTTTCCCTGTTGTATACCAAATAGAGCCAAGAATCTTTTTTTTTGTCGGTGATAGTTAGTAAAATTTACAATCTTTCTCAGAGTTTTCGTAGTAATTTTTTATATTTTGTGATTTAGTAGAGAAATAATGTATTTTATACTTTTTGCGTATAATTCTTCCGATATCCTTATCTTTGTTAATCTTTTGTGATTGAAGATTCTTTAATACTTTGACTCCAATGTGACGTAATTTCGATGAAAGTGTTCTCTAATTTTTACTTCTTTCCAAATTATTCCTCTCCCCCTATGTACCTACCAACTTACACACACTCACTTATTCAGTTGACATTTAAATTTTTGTTAATTACGAAAAGAAAAGCACTAACAGTTGGGATTGTAATTTAAAACCACAAATTTTACTCAACGGACAACAAATATTGGAAACTTAAATTATATTATTTAAGTACAGAACATATATTATTTATTAATATAAACTAATGTATACTTCAGTACAGAATTATCACTATAAATTAATGTTCTGTCGTGGATTGTAAAATTAATTATTGGGCAAATGTCACATAATTTTCTTTCTTTCTTTCTTCGTAGGAAGTATATTAATCCGAGAAAATAAAAATATAAATTCTTCGTTTGAAAAACAATTTTATGAGAAACAGAAAGTATAATAAAAATATTATATGTAATATACTTGTTAAGGAATACTCACCGCCGGAAATGGTCATTGTGGCAAATACGTATTCTGCATCAGTTGATCCTGCATCGTTCTTAGATGTCATTAGTAGGGAATACCACATGCCAGGAATTAAGTCAGTTATTGTCAGGTTGTGCTGTTCCGGCACTACGTTATTACTAACAAGGGTCCATTCATGGTGACCATGTATTTTGTACTGAATTACATAGAACCTAATAGAACAACCTCCGTTATGCCAACTGTTGAGATTGATTGTGACTGCAGTTGAATTTGCAGATACAAAAAGAAGTCTTTTATCTGGAGCTAATGGAGCTGAAACATTATATAAGTAATGTTATCATTATATATGAAATTAAAATCATAGTTACATCTCTTAAACAATTTTATTGCATTTTTTTAACAATTTATACAATGATAAAAGTATTTAAACAGTAACAGCTACAATAAAATTAATATATATCCCAAAAAAGAAATGAAAATTTGTCTGAGAATAAAAATAAAAATCGAAAAATAAATCATCCTACATAAATATAAATGATATAAGTATACATTTTCATCTTTTTAAGGAATTAAACTTGAAACAACATAAAATTTAAGATATAAGACATATTTGGTTAATAGATTGTTTCTAAAATTTTTTTCTGATTGGCATGTGACACATTAAATATATTATTGATAAGTACATCTTTTGTGAAATTTTGTAGTTTCTTTCAAACTTTTAATACAAAATTAGATCGCTACATTTAAAAATAATACCAAAAAATGAACTTATAAAAATTAAATGATAAATAATAATGATAATTAAAAAAATATTTTTGTTGTAAATCTAAGAATTTATACTAATTTAGATTTTATTTTATTAATTATAGTGAATAATTTTGTGAGGATTTTAAAATTAATCCAACTTTTTATATCCAATGCATTAAAAGAATCGTATTTTTAAAAAATTTAATTATTTTAAAAATCCAAATCCATATATCAATTTATTTAAAATATTAATCAATATAATAATGTGTATTGTTAAATAGTTGTATTTATTTATTAACGCGAATATTCCATCTATTATAATAACTGAACTCCATTTTTATCTCATACATGAAGATAATTTTACACATAATTTGGAATTCAAGCATCGAAAATAATTAAATCATTTTAAAATATACATGGAACATAAACCATCACATTAACATAATAAATCACCAAAATGGGAAAACGGAGGTCGTAACTAATTCTAAGCTCTTGCATTATATTATCTCATCTGACAATTAATGATGATGTATATTTCTTTTACCTAAAATAAAACAGTGTCATTACTCCTCATTAAGTATACAAGGATGTCAGATCCAATAAAGATGCAATCTCTTGCTACAACAATAGTTTTATAAACATGGGATATGAATCCGGTCTAAAAAAGATAGAAGCCATAATTTCTTATAAACGTACACATAAAATGCTATTTACTGATGGACTCACTGGAAAATAAAGGATAATTATCGTAACTTTGACGTTATCTTAGATGCATTGTGTTTAGATATACATTAATAAGTATTAAAATTATGCAGAATTATTTTATATTGGCTTAAACTATTTGATTTGTGTTTTATTCTTTTTCAAAATAAAAATATTTAATTTATTTTGAATTTACGCTTAAATATGTGAACTATTTTAATTTTGATAGATACAAATTTATTATAAATTTTGAAATTTCAAATTTAAAGATACATATAAATTCTTTTTTTTTTTTTTTTTAAAAAAAAGCATTATCTTACTAATTTAATATTTTTGTTTAAATAAGACATAAGACCAATAAATTTCTGCATAGTTGGGTCATAGGATGTGCAAATTTCGTGCAAATCCTCATTTTCCTGTGTTATTCCAGATTAATTATCATGCATATTGTAGTATTTCCGGTGTTATAGTTAGCAATGGTATTCTGTGGAAATGAGCGTAGAACCAGAATCTCGGAAAGCAATTGTTCGTCCGCTTTTATAATAATAATTCGACCACCAAAATTTTAATTAAGTGCGTCCGCGTGCTTTGATTCACGTTCGCGCTTGGAAAGAGATTTGTGATGGAATGGCATAATGCCTGAATAGGTGTGTAAAGATTAGAAGAGGCACTGCAGATTCGGAATAGACGTGGTTTCTAATAATTCAAGGTATTTAATGTTGAATGTCTAAGTTGCACAAAAGACATGTTTTATCAGAAATCCAATATGTTTCTAATTATTATGCAGCGGTAATTGTGACGGAAGAATTATATTAATTCAAGTTTCATGCAATTTAAATATTTGAATTTTGTAACTGAACCTTAGTGTGAGAATTATTTCAAGTCTTTTCATGTAGTATGATACATTCGAAGAAAATAAAGTATTTCATAGCATTATTAAGTAAAATA
>JAPDSC010066584.1:60826-95908 GCA_026290005.1 Latrodectus geometricus | reverse complement strand
TCTTTTATATTTTACAAAACTACTGCCGAGAGGAATTGTTACAGAATGTATTTACAGTAACATCTGTTTCCTCTGCGGCTCCTTTTATGTCGTTTGCACTACGACATAATCCTCCCCCACTTACAGAAAAAAAAAAAAACTTGTTTTTTTTTTTTTTTTTTTTTAACAATTTAAGCAAAATATATATATATGGAGAGTAAATAATAGAAAATTTATCAAAAGTTATCATGAGACTATCAGGCATATAGAATTTGAGAGCCAATCTATCAACCGTCATGTCTCACAATATTTTACCAACTTATCAAATTTCACATGAATAATCTTACAATTTATACAGTATCATCTTAGTAGATACAGTTCATTGGATTTAAGCATTCATATCAGCATTCCATATTCTATAAAACAGTAAAAACATTTCATTATAAAAAATTTACATATAAGATATTTACAGTCCATGTTAAATATCAGCACAATCGGTAAATGTTCATGAATCACAATGCACATATTCATTTTTTTCATGTTATATACTCAAATAGTTCACATTTCTCTTATAAGTCCATAAGAATACTGTAGATCAATTAAGTACCGTCTATGCAAGAAATATAAATCTATATATAATCATAGTTACGAGTGAGTCATCTCTCTCATTTCCACTGGCCAAATATATTTAACAGAAAGCAAAAATAAGTAAAATTAAAAAAAATAAATACAAATACAAGTGAAAAAAAATTATAAGTGAACAACGTATATCCATATGTATATTTTATTAAATCGTGAGATATTTTTAATTTGGTCCTTTTTTTTTTTTATTTTAAAAATATTATACAATTATCAATATTTTAAAATTTTCCTGCTTTATTTAACTGCTTTTCACTACAGTTCTCACTTTCTCATTTTTTTAACAATGTTTCTTAAACGCCGTAGTAATATTTGCTTTAATAAATCGAGAACTATCAATAAATAATTAAAAAGCGCAAAAAACGCCTGTTCCCCGTAACAACGATGAGAGAAAAAGAGAGTTCTTAGGGGAATCCCCCCCCCCTTACACTCGCAGGACCCAGGAGTCCAGTTTGGCGTGGGACAACCGGTTTGTTGACCAGTACTTTTGAAGGAAGGAAAGGGGAAAAATTAGCCATTTCCTTTTTTGTTGTTGGAAACATTTTGTCAGAATCGCTTCGCCTGTGTAACAGAGGTAAAGTAAAAAATTAACCTTTTTCTTTTCAGGCTTTATGTAAGTAAACCCATTTATTCCTTTCCTTTTCTTAAATTCTCTAACATCCTTTTGCCATTGTAAATTTAGGGCTTATATAAATTTTGTTCATTGTGTCCTATGTTTATGACCTCTCCATCATGACATGTATTCACCCCGTCGCCATTGTTCCTTCTTCCCGCTAAGAGGGACTGACCCTTTTCCGATGCTTTTGTCCTCCGGTAGGGCAAAAGTATTTACTCATGCTTAGCATAAATGTGAGCGTCGTTCGCTCATTATTTTCAGTCGAGCTGTATTTACTTTTCTAGTATAAATACTTGGGGAAAACCTTGATTCAATAGTCACCACATTTGGTGAATTAATGTTTATGACCTGAAAAGGTCCTGTAAAACGACGACGGAAACGTGTCGATTCATCTAAAAATACCGTGTCCCCTATTTTCACCTTAGAAGAACACGCTTTCTTTTTTTGTATTAAATTTTGTGTTGTTTGTGCTTTAATTAGATTTTCCTTAGCCTCTTTCTGAAATGTATTAAATGTTTGAACAGTTTTTTCATAAAATGTATTATAACTCAGAAATTTTTGTGCCTGGGGGTTTATTTCCCAATTATCCGTTAGCAACTTGAGATCTCTCCCGAAAAATAGCTGATTCGGAGTAAATCCAGTAGCTGGATGTATACAATTATTATAAAATGCAGCGTGTAAATTCACCGCTAATTCAAAATCTATTTCATTGCCTAATGACTGTAACGTATTCTTAAGAGATCCATGAATTCGCTCCACCTTACCGTTTGCAGCGGGATGATATGGAGTAGTAAATAAATTTCTAATCTTTAACTGTCGATTTAATTCTCTATGCATTTCTGCCGTAAATTGGCCACCTCTATCTGAAAATATAAACTTGACCTTACCATAAGCGGACATATATTTTAATAATTTTCGAACTATTGTTTCCGTTTTTATATTCGTTACTGGAAATAGTTCGATTCTCCGAGAAAAATTATCTATACAACTAATTACATAGTGTCCTGTCGCAAAACGTCCACAAATATCTACACTTAAAATTTCGCCTGGTTCATTTGGAATAGGTACATTCCCGAATTCTCTTTTCTTTTGTCTGTTTGGCTTAACTTTTCCACATGTTTCACACGAATTCACATAATTTCGGACATGTGCGTACATTCCTCGCCACCAATACTTACTAATTACGCCCTGATAAGTTTTATCAGCTCCTAAATGAGTCATATGGGAAGTCTGAATGGCGTACTTCTGTAAACTTTTCGGTAATATAATTTGGGGTTGTAATTCCTTTTTACCTTTTATTTTCCCTAAATGCATAAGTATACCTGTTGATTTGTCTATATAAAACCGACTTATTTCCTGTTTAAATGGTAGTTTACCTCTATTTAAACCTTCAGTAATTCGACTTATCTCTACATCATCTTTCGCTTTTTCTCTAATATTTGCTAAACTTAATTGTTTCAAATCCATCACTTGCTCATTCCTTATGTTCGACACAAATTTCTCCCTCGACACGCTCTCTGTTCGGTGTTGATTGGCTGGTGCGGTGATGTCCGGCGCCTGTCTCGAAAAGGGGTCCGCTTGACCAACAGCTGCCTGACATCCCCCCTTCTTTCGTGATGATTCACTATATTTCATCTCTGAATTTGTTTCACGGGAATCCTTTACTCCTGTGATTTTTTTACTATCGCTATTTTTGTTCATACATTTCAAAATATTACAGTTTTCATTATACCCAAATTTATTTTCCTCCAACCTAATTATTGCCTTATCAATAGTTATATAATTTTTGTTTCCGCTTACGCATATTTTAGCGCTTTTTATAGCTTTGTAACTCAAAATAACATCATAATCCGGAGGAAACTTTTGGTTAGTAACGAAAAAGTTATCTGTTATAGTTTTACCACCTATTTTAAGAGACATTTCTACACAATCATTGTAATAAATTCTTTCCCCGGTAATTGTGGCGATATTTATTTGCTTAGGAATGCTCTTAACTTCTATATACTTTTTGATTTTATTGTATTTCAGCTGGGACAGCAGAGACACTGAGGCTCCAGTATCCAATAAAATTCTCGCCGACAGATCCTCTACATTCAACGACTCGTCCTCCACGACTCCCTTTACAATCGGTAAGTCCATTTTATTACATTTTATAGAATTATTTAAAATTCCTGTAGTTTTCATAATTTCATTCTTATGTTTAGTTGTTAAATCAAGAGCCTCGCTATTTAAATTTATTACATCGCTTTTCTTATATTTATTTTGTTCCTCAACTATTACACCGATTTGTGTATTGTTCATAGAAAGCGCCTCTACGCTACTGTATCCCTTCCTATTTTTTTGTTTACTTATTTTGGGAGCTGTTTTCTCCTTTTCGAATTTTCGCTCCACCCCTAATTTCGCCGTCTGTAGCCCAATGGCTGAGGATTTTCGCCTTGGGCTTGCGAGTTTAAAGCTCTGTCGTTCCCCCCAAATTGGTCACTCCTTCGCTGATTCGGACTTGTAAATCTACTACCCCAATTAAAATTTTCGTTATTATTTCTATAACGTTTTTCCGCTTGTTTTTTGGAGAAATTCATTTTTGAAAAATTTTCATTTAATTTCTTTAAATGAAAGCAATTTGCGGCAAAATGCCCTGCCTTTCCACAAAACATTGTCTCTCCCTATCAACATTAACATTTCCACGCCTTATATTATTTGCGGTTTCAGTTTTTTCTTTAATTATCGAATTTACTGAATTTACTCTTAACTTAACATAAAGGGATGCTGCATGTTGCACATCACTGGCAAGTTTCACAGCCTCTTCAAATGTTTGGGGATTTTTCAAAATGACTTCTTTTTGTAATTCTGGGAGAAGACCCTCAATAAATCTCGATAGGAGTAATTTATCAAACATATCTTTACTTTCTCTGTTGATAATCTGGGAAACACCGATAAAGCGACTACCTGCTCGCCTGATACGTTCAGCAAACGTCTTTACTGATTCCTGCTCAAACATTTGCGTAGTTGATAACTGTAAATTTGATTCAATTAACGATTGCTTTTCACTAAAATGCTCTAAAAATTTTTCTTTTATATTTTCAAAAGAGGTTTCTCTTTGTAATTGAATATCTTCAATCAAAAATCTCTTCGCTGCGCCTATCAATTTGGATTTTAAAATTGTAATTTTTTCAAAATCACCCCAGTTTGCCAATGAAGCTACACTTTCGAATTGGTTAAACCAAAATTCGCACGATTCTTTATCACCTTCAAAATTTGATATTAATTGAATCATTGCCATATTAGCTGGCGAATGTGTACTATTATCATCGAGATTAGGATCTAAATTCTGAACTCTATATCTAGGCATATTAATCATTCAAATAATTACAATAATATTGAATATCTAAATATTGTAACTTTTTTTTTTTTTTTTAAAGTATACTATACATATGCATATACTACTACAATAATAAATATTTACTTGAATTGTTACTCACAGATATTTAACAAACAATTGTATAACCAATACTTTGATCAATATTATTTATAATTTGTATCATTATATATACATATTTATTATACTCTTCAACAGTCTCATACATATATATATTCATAATATTTGTTGAATATTGTACCCATATATTCTATCTTTTAAAATACTTTTAAATTACAGTTATCCAAGCATTCAATATTTTACGTTTAAAATTTATTCATTTATAATTTCAGAATTATTAACTCTTAATTGTTATGTCAAAATTATTCTAAAAGTTCTCTAACTCCAATTATTTCTTCCTTCAAAATTTTTTTTCAATGATACCAAATTTAAGGACAATACAAACAAAAAAAATTTTTTTTTTTTTTTTTTTTTTAAAAGTACCGGCTTTATTATATTTAATTTTAAATAACACACAGTATCAAAATAATTTCCTAAGTACAAAGTTTAAAAACAACAGTCTCGACATCAAATTATTGTACAAGGTATTGAAATTGCAAAAGAGCCACGGTACCAAATATATGTCCTAGGTATCAAAATTGAAAAATAGTCACGGCACCAAAAATATGTTGTGGTTAAACTCGGTGATAATAGGAAAAACCGAGTTACCCAGGTTCTTAGAAATAGTGGAGATTAAAAGAGAACATATTAGAATGACACAATTCAAATAATAATAATAATAATGTAATTTTATTGGACTACTATTTACATTTAAATATTTACAGTTTATATTTAAAGATTAAATATCTTATCAACATATAAAAGCATATTTATAAAACATTGTGCGGCCAGTGGGTCCTGAAGAAGAGATTAAAATGACTCACCCCCTTTATAGTGCATTTCCCTTGGTAGTTCAGTACAGTTGCTTCCCTTTCTGTAGGCTCTCCTTTCCTCATCGCATTGCTCCAATATTACCGGTCAACTGTTTGGCTCCACGTCTCTCATTTTGTTCAGGTCGGAGCTTTACCTCTCCGTCACTTTCTCTCTATCATCTGCGGACTTTTTGTAGTTCTCAATATATCAGCTAAGACTTTTTATTTCTCTCATATCTCATCGTAGGGTTAGGTTTCTCTTCCTAATATCTCGTCGGAGGCTTTTCAATTCATATCTGTGAATTCTGAAATCTGAATCTGAATACGAATCTGAATCTGAAGTCTGGATTCTGAAGTCTGGATTCCGCAATCTGAATTCTCCTTCTTCAACTCCTTAACTTTTATTGCACTCATATCTCCTCCCATTTTCTTCTATTGGATATTTTCTTGTATCTCATCGGTGTTAGGCTTCCAGGGAATGGTCAGAAATCTCCCCTCCAAAACCCTTGATTGGCCACACACAAACAAAAAGAGAATATTTTAATTTTATATGGACCACCCATACATCCCAAGGGGAAAAGGACCCTGGGATGGAAAACTGCAATAAACTTTAAGTGCAGTTTTCGGGTGCCACTTTGAAATATATAGTTTTATTTCTTTATTACCCTTGTCTCTTTATATTACAATTTTTATGTTTCCTTTCTTTTATATTTTACAAAACTACTGCCGAGAGGAATTGTTACAGAATGTATTTACAGTAACATCTGTTTCCTCTGCGGCTCCTTTTATGTCGTTTGCACTACGACAGTGGCCTTATTCCGTATATCTTCAAATCGAGATACTTAAGGGCTTGCGTTTCAACGAATTTCAAAATATACGTATAGGGGATATATCCAAATTCATTTAGGAATGGACAATATGCATGTATTCACATATAGGGAAAAGGGTAATTGACCTTCATTCATTTAAAATAATATCATAGATGAAATAGTTTCAATGTATGGCCCAGAACCAGACAGGTCATTAAATAATCAAATGACAGACGCAGTGCTTATTATTTGAAAGAAAATTTAGCATTCTGCATACATACTGACGAGATACTGAGATATCATGTGTTAATTTTAGTTTTATACATTGGTTATTGTTTTCTTTTAATCACTCATACTATCAGACTTCATACAGTTCAGTTTGTTTAAATTGAAGATGAAGCAATATAGTATGTGTTGTAAAAATCCAGCATACTCTCGTTATCCATATCTGATTGACCTCGTTTGAAACACATTCTGATGAAATCATGCAGTGATAAAGCCAATTCTTTGTACTTTTCAAATTTTGAAGATTGAACTTCTTATGAAGAAAAATGTATTTCCTACGTCTAATTCATATTTTTGAATAAACGCGTTGAAGAGATATAAAATAATTTCAGCTGACAAAGGAAACCACATACCGTATTAAATATCTTACACTATTGCTCTATGTTTTTGTCAATTACATATGATCAAGTTATTGCTCATTGCTTCTTAACTTTAAGCTCTGTATTTTTTATTTATGTAGGATTAAATTTTGTGTAAAGGGTTTATGAAAAACAAAGTAAATTTCCTTATTGATACTGATCACGAAATAAACTTATGTCAATGTTTCATCAGTTACATTCATTATCTGGCTTTCTTCGTAAAGAAAAAGCATAGAATAAATATGCTTGTTGTTTTATGAGAAATCGATAAAAATGCAATATTATTCGCTTGAAAATAATTACTGGTAGTAAAACATCTTTTATTTGTTAATGTAAAGAAGAGTTTTTAAAGTAAATAAAATATTATATAAGTTGTACACTAAAACTTTTTTCAAAAAAACGGAAACATTAAAAACACAAAAATGTAATGCTATGGTATATATTTTAAATCAATAGAAATATTATGATCAAAATATAAAAAAAAAACTATTGCATAGTTAGAACAAATTTATTATGTACACATTTTTATTTAGAAATAAAAATTCTTACCGAAATAAATGCTAAATTGTTTTTCTTATAAAGAGAATATAGCAAGCTTAATCTTTATAAAAATTTTGTTAATACAATAGATAACATCAAACTAGAAAAATTACTTTAGCACAAAAATCAATCATAGAATTAAAGATTTAAATTTTTATCACCATTTAATTATAAATTAGTTATTAAATTTTATAATTTTCAAACTATTTATTTTTAAAAAGATGTTTATTTACCATTTATTTTTTGCTTTTTAAAAAAAAAAAATGAATGTTTTTATCTTTATGTTCTGATGTTGTATTTTAGTAGGCATTTTTGTCAACATCAATAGTATGTGACTGGAAAGCTTATTCTAACTCGTTTCTTCAAATATTTAAATGTCCTCGTACATGTCACAGTAAACTCAAAAATAAAGGAAACATTTGTGCTTCCGTGAGAACTGGATTACTGTAATTGCAGTTCAATAAAACTTGCCTAATGATCTAAGTGAACAGAAGAACGTGTCTTTTTTACGAAAAAAGCTGTGTGTAGGAGGGAAAACTATGTTATAGTTGGAAAAGATAAATGTTCTTATTGTATAAAAGCAGAGCAAAAAGTTGTACAATGTTTTTCAAAAGAAATTTATCTCACACTTGAGGAATAAAACTATTGATTTACAAATAGAGTGGCTATTTCTGGAAAGTTTAACTACCGAATGAATTGGAAGAAGGAAAATTTTATGGTAACATTACAGATGTAAATTGTTTTTTCGTGATGCTTTCTCCTTAAGATCAAAACTAACATACCTTCACAAACCTTAAATCAAATCGAACTGCAAAATAAATTTGTCAAAAATGTAAATGCATAAACATAGACGCATGAAGTTACGTTAATACTATTTCTAAAAGAAGATTTAATTCATTAAATGAATTTATTATAAAAAGATTGTTCCTCGAAATTTGTAAAAATTGAAAATATTATTGTATAATTTATTCGTATGTTATCATTTAAAATGGTAAATCTTTCGTTAAATGATTTAATACATATTTTCCTGAATGTTAGTTTCATGAAATGAATTAAAGCTATCAATATGAATTTGACTGATGAACAAATGTTGTAATTACATTTGATATGCAATAATGTTGATATATTTGCATGATATTTGGAGAAAAAAAATATGTGCTATCTTGAGTGATTCGATTCAAAGGGTATGGTATTTAGTATTGTTTGAATACTATATATAATTTAAAAATAATTGTTAATGTAAAATATTATTAAAGATATTTAGTTCATTAAACTATTTCGTATTAAACTTATTGTGTTAAAAAGGCTTGGTCAACATATTTTTTCCTTCAACGAATTCGTACGTTTTACAAAATATTTTATTAAAAAAGATAACACACACACACACATATATATAGTTTAAAAAGTAGTTGATAAATTAACTTTCTGAAGCAAGTAATTTTATTCTAAAATTGTGTCTTTCTTTATATTAAAAAAATCTTTAATAAAACGTAATATGCATACTTAAATAAAATGCATTTTCCCCAAATTTGGACTCTTATGTATTTTTGAAAAATGATCCAATTTATAACCAGTTAGAAAAAATGTTACTAATTTTTAAATATTTTGTTCTTAGAAATAAATGGAGAGCTAAATATAAATAAAAAAGTGGAAATAAAAAGGGTTCAGAGATAAATTATCTAATTATATACCTTTGATTGAATTTTTTTTAAATAAATCGGAAAATGATAAAAAATTTTATGAGAAAAATATTATATAATAATATAAATTAAAAAATTCAAAAAATATATTATTAATTTTTAAAAAATGCAATAAAAATATGTATTACTTAAACATGCAAATTAAAAAATCTGTTTTTAATTATTGGTTGAATGGTTTAAAATCATTCACCAGAATAATTTTTTATATTAACCCATTCTAAAGTCAGCAATTCTCTAAAAAAGTGTGTATCCCAACTACTGTTCTTGAAACACCTATATTCTATGATTGTCTGTGAGATTTTGATAAAAGTTATGTTATTTTACTTAATATGGTTATTTGAATGTTTTTTCGGAAGGTTAAATTGAATGATAAATTTAATGCACTTAAAGATGAAATAAAAATCTGCTATCAATTAAAGAAATGAATACATTTTAAAGTTAATTTTTGTACAAAGAAAGTAAAAAAAATAAGGAACAGTTTTAAACACACTTTGAATATTAATAAAAATTTTGCGAATAAAAAGTACTATAATACTTATGAATACGTTAAAATTTGATAAAGAATAAGGAAAAGCCATTTTATTGATTCTTAATATCCATAGTTATAATTTAATTAAATATCTCTTACTGAAAATGATTATAGAATAAATGATTATTGTTTTAAAATTAAATAAAAAAAAATCCTTTTTATAGTATCAAATTGTAAAAAATTTAAGTTTACAATGCGATACGAATTAGACATACAAATTTGTAGAAAACATTATGTGTATAAATATTTTATACAAATATTTAATTTTTTTAAATAATTAAAAAATTTAGATTAAAATCTTAGGACCATAATAAGTTCTTTTAATATTTATCATATGATGTATTATTCATATTAATAAATATTAAATTAAGAATTAATGTAATATTTATACATTATTAACAAATTAAATTTAATTAAATATATTTTTTTTAAATATAAATAGGATACTTAAAATATTGTATATTTTTTTATGATTAAAAACTAATAAATAAATAGTGTATATTATTTCTCTATAAAACAAACTATAATTAATTATTAACAGACTGCATTTATGTTTAGACATTCTTTTCTCTGTCAGGATTTAAAAAGACAATTCATACAATATTTCTTCTACTTCCATCCATTCTTTCTAAAGTGATATAAAATTTGGTTATTGAAAAATTGATTTACCATAGAAAGATAAGTATGTTATAAATTAACAGTTTAGTTATATAATTAATTAAGTAAGAACCATTTTTAATGATAAGAATTGTTTGTGACTCTTCTAAGTAAGAAATATCTTATTTTTAATGAAAATTTTTAAAATCTTAATCAAACATGAGGAGTTCTTGATTTTTGAAACTCCCCCCATAATGATTTTTTATAACTTAATAACATAAAACCACAAGTTTAAGGAAATTTGCCTGAAACAATAGAGATTGATTATTAAGCTATTTAATATTCTTAAAACTTCTAAGCATTGCTTACAATTTATTATTTTCAAAAAAATGTTTTTAAGAAATTAAAACAAACTGCAATAAATTAGAAAATTATTAAATATAATTTATAACTAAAACATTTCCTATGGGAAATACATATTCAAACAATACTATATTGAACGTATGAAAATAATGTTTAAATAAAAAATATTTTAATAAAAAAAATTATAATGCATATCTTATTAATCGATTAATAAACTCACTTGAGGTATCTTATAATAACATACTTTTGCTCTTGTTTCAGATTGCAGAAAACTATATATATATATATATATATATATATATATATATATATATATATATACTTTCAATAAAAACAATAATTTTACTTTAATTTAATATTTTCCCATGGGTTTTGTATTGTTATGACAAAAGAGTAATAAATTGAAATATACCTGTGACAGGTGCATTTAGGAGACTTCTATATTCCCACGTGATTTTGATGGAATTTGAAGTAGCATAATAACTTTTGATTGTAGGAGGTAGAGGTCTATCTGTTTAATAAAACATTGTTTGAATGTATATGACAGTACATTTCTAAATACACAACAGAAAATGAAAATATAAAATTTTTTACACAATCAAGTATTCAAATATTTCATTTCTGTTACTGCTTTATAAAATGTTCTTTTCAAGAATTATGCTAATTATACATTTTATCTCAAACATAGATGAATACATCATTATATTAAGTCTGTGTAATGAATTCTTATTCATATATTAATCAGAAAAAAATCAGTTAAAAACTCAAATTTATTGTTAAGGCTCTAAATATTTTGATTTTTCTTAAGAAATCTGCGATACTTCAGTGTGTTGACCAATTATAAAATGACAATTACAATTCTTGCAAGTTATTAGTGAATTTGGAGAAAATGTGATTGTCAAAAATAACTTAAATTTACCTAAAATTATGTAATTTTTAAATACGAATATTTGTAAGTGAGTTTTAAATAGATTAACTGGGATATTAAAATTAATCAAGTTTCCTTAAAATTATAAAATTTGATACAATGGGAGTTCAAACGATATATCTTTTTATTTTAACTCATGATATACACTGTCTACCAATAAGTATTTGGACACTTATGCAAATGACGATATCGTCGGTCATGAGGTACGTCACGGCCTCCGCCGGTATTTATCATGTAGAAAACTGTATCACCATTAATCGCATGCAAGATGTCTCGCAGTTCGGAGTTCTCTGATTTCGAAAAAAGTATAATTATCGGGTATCACAAATGTTGCCGAAGCTTAAGGGACATACCTAGCGATCTGAAGTACCCAAAATCGACAGTGACCTATGTGATTAAGAAGTGGAAGGTGATTGTCCGAATGTTTTCCGAATAGGCAGACCAACGAAACTGGAAGTTGGAGGCTGACGAGAGCTGTCCACAGACATTTGGAAGAACCGCATCCAACCGATGGCCCTCATTCACGAGGAGATTCAACAGGCATCCAGGAGCATTGCTTCAATGAATACTATCCGTAAGGAAGCACATCTGCTTGGTTTTCATGGTCATGCTGCTGCCCATAAGCCTTTGATCACAAAGTCCAACCACGCTGCTCGGTTAATTTGGTACAGAACACATCAAAATGGGACCGTAGATCAGTGGAAACGGGTTCTTTGGAGAGACGAATCAAGGTTCACCCTTTACCGTACGGATGACAGGGTTTGGGTCTAGCGTCTGCCTGGAAAACGTCTCCTGCCAGAAGGCATTGTGACAAATGTCAAATTCGGTGGAGGTGGAATTATGGTCTGGGAGTGTTTCTCCTGGTATGGAGTGAGAACGTTGGTCCCCATTCATGGTAAGCTCAACGTCGATGCCTACTTCACCATTTTAGATGACAATGTGTTTCCTACGTTGCGTTTTATGGGTTGGACTCCTATTACTTTTAGGACAACAATACCAGTTGCAACGATTCGAGGTTAACCAAGTCTTGGTATGGTGTCAATGGAGTTCATCGAATGGACTGGCGTGCTCAGATCCTAGATTTGAACCCTATCGAAAATCTTTGGGACGTGTTGGATCGCCGAATTAATGAGTGCATTGCCCGTCCGAAATCGGTGAAGGAACTTGTATGTATACTCCAAGACGAGTGAAAGGCAATACCACTGACTTTAATACAAAGACTTGTGGAAAGTATGCCACGGAGGGTTCACGCTGTAATTTTCTCTTGTAAAGGCTCTACCGATTATTGATTTTTAATAAAGTTAGTTTTTCTATTCTATCACAGGTGGCCAATTACTTTATGGTAGACAGTATATATAAAAAAAACAGTTTTTTTACTACTTCGTTACACTATTTTTATAATGTTTTTTATATTTTTATCGACATATTTTATTGCAACTACAGTACATAAATTGTAATATCGATGGTTTCTTCAACTCAAACTATGAATTTTAAAAAACAATTAAGCTAGAATTTTTTTTAATACCAGGATTTAAAACTTCCTTGGAGTAAGCATAAAATTTGAATAACACAAAAAATATATTCAATGAATCTATAAAAACTTTTTTGAGAAAAGTTAAATAAAATTTTTACTTAAAAAAAAAAAAAAAAAAAAAAAAAAAAAAAACTTAGAACTGAGAAATAGAGCTCTTTCAAAATGTTATGTTTTTAATGCGAGTTTCAATACATTCATTTCATGCGTTAGTTTTTCTGCACAATTTAATAAATTATTATTATTTTTTTTTTTTACTTACATTACATGGTATCTTAATGCAATCTTTACCAGTTATTATGTTTTGAAATTTGCTTTTTATTTTAAGAAAGCTATTTGTGCGAATAAGTAGTATTTTAAAGATTTATTTTCAAAAGAAATGGTAAGTTAATTTGGTATACAAATCTAGCTTTAAGGCTATCTTAGTATCGAACATTTATGAGATAGAATTCGATTTTTTTTAAAAAAATCTTTGTGCAATTTTCCTTAATTTTTTATTTATTAATGACAAAAGAATTTTATTTTGATATGTACTTAAACTTTGTAATCAAGTAACTCAGAAACAACCAAATAAAAATCACGATAAAATTTATATATTTTAAAAGATTATTTAAAATAATTAAAGCATAAGTTTTTTAAAATAGGGAGAAACAATATTTTTGAAGATAATATAAATTTAAAATAATATAAATTGAGAAGCTCTTTACTTTAAAGTGATGTTTAAGAAAAAACACATCTTCAGGAAACATATTAACGATCCATAAAAATCATCTTATTTAGAAAGAAAAAAAATTCTTTATGAATACTCTAATAAAAAAACATAACAATGACAGTAACAAACTTATTATCTAATATGAAGGCCTTATATATCAGAGCGGAATGAAAGTACACTATTTTATGATCTGAATAACCAGCAACATTTTACGTTTATTCGCGAAACATAGTAAATTATCTATATAAAAAAAGAAATTGTCTTGAAACACTAGAAAGCTCATAAATGTACCGAGGGACTCATTAAGGCCTATTTCCTGAAAATGAATCTCTCTAGGCACCTGAAACTTTAATTTCCACAACAGTTGGAAAGTTTCAGAGCGCCAATTTAATTGTGAATCATTACCACAAGAGGCAAAGGGACCTGGGCCCTTTCATAGGTTGAAGGAATTATAAATCAGACTCCAGCTCTTGCCACTCTCAAGCTAGGACTAATGACTTTTAACAGGCCAGACCTCGTATCCCCCCCCCTTCTCTCTTGTTGTTAGAAGAGACGTCACTTACAATTAGAATGAATTCTTTGTACACATGAATCGAAAATGACTTGCGTTAATTAAAATATGATGGACGAGCTGCTCGCTTTTCTGAGCCAGGCTTCAGAGGTTTGCGAACGATCATATTACTAGAAATTAATTCTAGAGCGGACATATTCAATATTTTCCGACTGTGAAATGTGTGCCCAAGCTATTCATATTTTTATTTTACTTAAATTTTTTAACTGAGTTTATGAAAGAGAATTTATATCACTAATTGCTCTTTTGAATTAAAAAGAAAGGTTAATTAATGGCTTACTTTAGACTTAAAAGCAACATATTTATTGCTGTTATATATACATATATATTGCTCAAAAATATTTTTTATGATTTATGTATTCAGTTTATTAACATTATTATAATTTTTGATATTTATGAGGTTTAAGATTTTGAAAAATGTAAAATTACAAAATAAGGCATGTGATGTATTTAATAAAATGCTCTATCAATACAAGCAAATGTATTAATTATTAATTCAATAAAATTTAATTGTTATCTTACAAATAAAAATATGAAACAAAGTAATTATATACAAATACTTATATAATGTCAAATTATTGATACATATTATTTTCATTATATATTCATTGCATTGTTAATTAAGTTGTAAAGTGTTTTTAAGTTTTAATACATTTATTTTTATTATATATTTATTTCCGTATTTTACCATCTTAATATATTTCTTTATATATATATAAAAGAAAAATATGTGAGGATAAAAATTCATTTAAGCTTTTTTTCTGAACTTATAATAGTATTAATAATATGTGAAACATTTTGAAATAAAAAATACTCAAGTAAGAAAAAAAATAGATATATTCTTTACCAATTCATAGAAGTTTAAAGTAATCATGAGGATAAAAAAGCAGTTAAAATCAATTAAACTTATCTTAAATAAGATTTCAAACACTTCGACGAAATTCTTTTTTTTAAAGAAGAAATCCCTGAATAACCTGCCATTTGCAATTATTAATATTTCTTTTTTCCACGCTGAGTTCTGACATAAGTTTCACTTTTATAGGACTCTTTATAGCTCCGCAATGCTTTGATCTTAATGGTCATTTTCAGCAATCCTGTATCTAAATCCTGTTTTATACACTTCACGATCCAGCAGAAATCGCATTGAGCGCCATTGTCAAGAAAATCCTATCAGCCAACAATGAGAGATTATTTTCCTCTTGGGAAATCTCTAATAGAGGAATTATTGAATAGACTTCTGTTTATGTGCTTTTGATTAGAAAAGATTAAATCTGATCTAGAACTTCAGAAAAAGAATGTAATCGATTAGATTGAAAGGCACAACTCATGCGTTACTTACACAAAGTCAAAAAATGGAAATTTATTTTCAAAACAGTATAACTAATATATTCGTTTCATCAATATTTAATTTATTTTAAACACTATCCGAAAGTTTTTTGTTGATATATATATAGTAAACCCTAAATTTTTCATTTAAAATATTCTTTGTATGTTTTATTAACTGGTAAAGTTATTATAATTTTATATAGTGAGATTAATTTAATGGAAAATGTCATTTTTTCCTTTTATGAGCGTTAATAATTTTATCTGTTTATCGGAAATAATTATTTTACCTATAAAACGTTGTAAAGTGATTTTTATCACTTTCAAAATAATAAGCATATTGAATAATTTTATGTGATCATAATAAAAGCAATGCAATCATATCAATGATTTTTAATATAACTTTATTCTGTTGTTTAGAAGTTAGTTTCTTTTCCTCCATTTGTTTAAATTTTTGCAAATGATCATTTATTCATATTAATTAACAGAGACGCTTAATGAACAGTTAGTTGAAATCAACGAACTGGTCATTTTTATTTATTTTATGAACACAATTTATTATTACTTTTACAAAATTTTCTGTTCTGAATAAGCAGAAGTCCTTAATAATATTTGATTTCAAAAAGAAAGTATAAGTAAATCTTTGCACTGAAGAGGATACAATGGGTTAAATACTCTCCAAATAACTTGTTAATCTCTAGAAGGATAAATTATATTTCTAGTTTGTAATGTATTTTTATGAATAAATTGTGTTTTATTGAGCTAATTTTTGTGCAATTATTATTATTATTATATATACTAGTAGTCTATGAAAAACGCAGTTTAATTTATTATTTAAATTTTTAAAAAAATCACATTACATGTATCTAGTATTGGAAGTAAACTATGCATTTTGAAGTATAAAAATATTTAACCCAATTTCAATATTAACAATTACAAATTTTAATTTTTATTATGTTATGATTATATTATGATTATATTTTTATTATCTTATGATTTTATTGTTATTAAATAAGATTAGTTAATTTATTTCATTAATCATTAATATTTATTCAAAATTTTTTATAGATTTACCACTACTTATAATTTACTAATTAATTTTTTGATTAATTTCAATTTTTATTTTTTTAAAAAATTTATAAATGAACGTTGTTTATTATTTCTATATTTTATTACAAAAATACTTGTAGCTTTATATTCAAATATAAAATCGGAAAAAAAAATAATATAATATACATACATATATAATCTAATGTACATGCACTTTTAATTCAGTTGTCAGAAATCATTTTCTTTCTTAATTCTATACTTGTTCTCTGATTTCCATTAGCGGTTAAACTAGGCTTAAAACTCACTCTATTTATAGAACTGGAACATTCATTCTAAGTTTACTCGTGCTTGGAAAGAAGATATTCCATAAGAATAAAGGCTCAATAGAAACAGTGAAAGAACTTAAGAGAACTTTTCACACACAGGGAGAAATTAGGTCATATACTTATGCTGAAACCTTTCCAGACTCTACTGAAAGCATTTACTGGTATCAGTCAATATAACAGGATAATGATCGCTGCTTGTGATGTATTCGTAACTTTCGGAAATGAAGGCAGTCGCTCAAAATATGAATACTAGGAGGAAAAATCGTGTTTCCAAATGTACTTTCAGAGACTGTGCTATAAGCTTATTATTTTGAAGTATGTTGAAAATATTTCGAATGCGAGAATAACTTATTGGATGTTAGAGTGAGATACTCTATCATAAATATTTCTAAGAATTGCTGTTTTGGTGATTATTGAATGTTATAATTCTCAGACATATAAGGATGCTGTTATAACTTATCAAATAAATTATTATTGTTAAAATTTTAATCGCTTATTTTTAACGAAATCTTTTTATTTTAACGATGGTTCTATTAATACAGATAACAAATAACTAAAAATATTTAAAAAATAAAAAAAAATCATTTCCCTCTATAAAACTTTTTATTATATACTGCAAGAATTTTTTCAATTTTCTGCTCTGTTATCTCCTCTAAAAATTATTATTCTATATTATAAATTTTAAGTAGGTTCACCATCAAATCTTTTTAGTGGCTACAATAAAATATTTAAATACCTTAAAACATGAGTTGATTAGACGTCTAATGTTATCCTACGAGAGATATCCCCATTAATCTTGAACACCCACCTCTAAATCATATGAAGAGTGACTGTGGCATATGACATTTATCTGGTCCCTAACATGCTTTATAAGGAATTACTCCGGGTGACCGAACTACACATAAAAGAGTCTGAACATGATGTAGGAAATCTTGAGTAACACGAGTTGCAATCAGAGAAGCATTGCCTTGCTGGTAAATAGTCCATAAGGGACCATTTCGGAAAAGGACCCGTTTTGGTTTGAAGAATATCATCAATGATAATCTATTTAGGTTTCGTGCATCATCATTAGAGTGAACCAGCTATCATCGGCTGGTCCCAAACCATTACGTCTATTGTGTGAGCAATGTGCCTCGCGAACAGTATGGCTAGAAGTACACCATTCACCAGGGTGCTTCCACACCAGTACACATTTATTATCTGTCCCCAACACGAACCGAGGCTCATCGCTAAACACTATATTTTGCCACTCTGTTGCATTCCACATCGCTCGAGCTTGGCACCACTGTAGACGGAGTTGCCGGTGTTGTTTTGTTAAAAGCAATACATGAAACGGGCACTTGGATCACAGATTCATTTGCGTAAGGAAATGTTTTTTTGAAACAACTGGCACCCCTACATCTGAGCGCAACGTGGAATTAGTCACTACGGAATCCAAGCTCTTTCCACATGATCCTTTGATCCCGTCGTTTCATCGTCTTCCTGGTTTGCCCAGGGACGGTACCCTGTACTTGAGTATCTTCTCGTGCTCACTGCTTCCAGCATGTTCTGATGGCACCTCAAAAGATTGACCTGGTAAGCCCAGGTCAATCTTTTGCAGTGTGCCATCAGCCCAGATCAATATGGCCCATCGACCAACTTGTGGTTTTCAAGTCAATAATGAGTCCCCTATCATACTGGCCTCTCATACTGTGCGAAATGTCTTCTCATTCGGCTTTCTGATATTATTCACTAACTAAAGTCCTCCTAGCATCGGCACATGATTTACACGTTTCTAAATCTTCCACATTGCCCTTGATTATATAGGACCCACTTCCTGATTGCACCGTCATTGTCGGGTGTGTGGTTATGCGCTTTGACACCAAATTGGATCATGTGCTTATAAATAGCACGTGGAATATTTTGTTACTTAAAAGCACGAACTTTTGTGTGCCTTCTAATTACTAAAACGAACTGCACATTATATGAAAAAATATTTTGTCTAAGTATTAATATTGCTCAGAGTAAATATCATGAAAAACCATGTGTAAACTGTCATGTTTGCTATATAATGTTCTTTAAGTATTCTTCAAAAGGTAATTATCTTAAACCTTCGAAACTTCAAAGCGTGTAATATTGATTTAGGGAAAAACAGTCGCTGAAATATTAAATAAGTAAAAATAATATAAATCGAAAATATAATTTAGGAATTATATTAGCTACTTATTTAATATATTTACTTTTAAATTTGGAATACAGTGACTTTTGGGTTACTTTGCTAATAAAATAAGCAAATAATTAACTCTTATATATCACTTTGGTTTACATACCAAATTCTAGTGTTCTCACAGACGTTGTTTCAGATGGTGGACCGGCTCCTCTCTTATTGAAAGACTGAACAATGATACTGTATTCTGTGTAGCGATTTAGATTCGTAAGCTCGTAAAATTGTTCTGGATAGGACTGTGAATTATCGACTGGTACAAAACTGAAGGGCTCTGAACTTGAACTTATTTTGTATCCAACATAAAATCCATCAATATTTGATTCATCATTTTCTTCAGGTGGAATCTATAAATATTAAATCGTTCAAAAAACAGTACAATACCTCATTATTTATCTACCATATATGCAAAAAACAATTTTTGTATATTTAATAACAAATATTATTTATAATAATGTATAATTAATAAATGAAAATGGAAAATGATATATATTTTTTCATATAAAAAAATTTTCGACTAATTTAAATGAAGACAATTATTAAAGCTTTTTTCAGCTTAATATGAAGATAAGAGATAATTAAATGATAAAAATTCGATGTGCAAGCCTGAAAAGTCACAAAAATTTTTGAAAGTAATAAAAAATCAATAACTAGATTAAATAATAAATTAACGAGTGGTGATGTTACATACATTGCTAATTTCCTTATAATGTATTTTCTCTTGTTATTTTGAATTAGCATTAAACTAGAACATAAACTGAAAAGAATTTTTATAACTTCAATAAATTTATATTTATAATAATCATAAAAAAGAGAGGTTTAGTATGTTTTATAACAATATTATATTTTTATTGCACACCATAAAAACAGATTTACTGCTAAAATAATTTTCTTTTAAAATTTTATTTTTATAATAATTAAAAATGCTTTGTCTCTTATCAGATTTACTCTCTTCGCTAAGTAAAAGTTTAATTTCCATTGTGAATAAATGGAAATCTTTGAAAATAATAAATCCTCTTGAAATGTATTATAAAAACTTGATTTTTTCGAACACTAATATTTTTTTTTATTTTATTAAAATATCCTTGAAGCAAAAAATATATGCTAGTTATTTTCCTTTTATTTAGAATTATTCAGCAAACAATTTTAAGGATTTATAATTTCTTAATATATTTTTTTTCAAAAAATATTATATAGGGTACTTCTTAGAAATATTCATAATACAATATTTTAAAATAATAAATATTACTTAGCAACTATTATTTTTAAATATTGTTTTGTATTATAAATTTTTCTAAGAAGTACCCTTTGTGATGTGCATAAATTATGATGTTATTAATGTAAATTATAAAACTTTTCAATTATACAATTTTTGATATTTGTAGTAATATTCATGTTATATAAAATAGTTAAATATGAAAAAAATCACTATATACAGTGCTTTGTTATATGTAAGGACTAGAAAAATCAGTATTCAATACCAGAATTTTGAACTGTCTAATATGTTTATTTCTTATACTTCCACCAAATTTAAGTATAAATATTTTGGATAATTTAAGATGGAGTAATGTTTCATGAAAATTAGAAATATTAATATTGAAGATAAAATTGGTTTTATAATCACTATATCTCCCTCTTTTTTTTCTAATCTTCTCCTTCGGCTCTTTATAAATAATTGGTACTTTTTTATTATTATTTTTAATCTTTCTAGATATAACGTTAATAAATTTCTGTTGAGTTTGCCAAAAAGTTTGGGAATGATAAATGTGTCCGTTTCTCCCCTTAAACTTTTCATAAACATAATAATCACTTTGAAAAATGCTGAGGGAGTGTTTCATACTTACGGTGAATTTCTCAACATGCATCACAATTGTATATGCTCAACTGATAAATGAATGAATATTATTTTGATCTTCAACAATTCATAGGTTTGATTCTTGAATAGGATATAAAAAATTTTAAAAGTTCAGTAATCACTTTACTCCATAAGTTCCGGGTAAATGCTTTCATTTGCAAAATGTATCCGTAAAAGTCATAGATAAAATTAATTTAGAATTTCTATTTTCTTTATATATTCTCATCTGCCTATGAAAAATGCGATAAACTGCTTGTAAAAGTTATTAATTCCTCAAAATAATTAGAATCGTATTTCACAAATCATTTGAATTTTTACCTTGGTGTGGGAAATAATACATTTTTAACGCTCCTTTTTTGAGAAATTAAAATCCTTTTCATGAGTACTATTACTTCTTTCATATAATAAAGCAATCGCTATTAAAAGTCATAAGAATGAACCTAGTGATTCTCAATAATCTACGAAATTTTCTTTTTCCTTAACGGTTAAACATTTTTATGAAAGTTTAAAGAATTTGACAAGTTTGGTTATTTTATAAAATAGCTAAGTAAATTGATGTTCCTTTTTCATCCATTATAATTAATTAAATGACATTATTAGTCATCTATCTTATAAAGAGTTAGCGGAAAACTGTGAAACATTGAATAGAATAAAAAATATAACAAATTTCTTCAAATTGCTTATTGTAAGATTTTAAAAACAAATTTTGATATTTTATAACTCATGGGTAAAATGTTTAATTAGTGAATGAGAAAGGAAAACTATAAATTTTGAGTACATAATGTTATAACAATTGGTTATATATATAACTTTCCATCTTTATATGACACAATTAAAAATATATAAGAATGTGCTTTATAATGACTTCAAAATATGAGTATCTTTAAATTTGTCAGAAAGAAATTCTTGCTCAAAACGACAAAACATTATGAATTATGATAATGTGAAAGTTCAAGTCACTTATTAAAACAAAGACGTACCTAATTATTATATCCTTGTACATTCTGATTGTTGTTAGCTATTTATATACAAAAAAATAATAATGATCTCATTTTGTAAATACTTAAATGCATTTTGCAGCTTTTTTATTTTTCTAAGCATTTCTTTAATGAAAATAAATTGAGGATAAGAAAAAAAATTAAAGAAATATGTAATTTTATAAATAATTAAAATGAATTGAAATAATTTTTCTCGTGATACTTTTGCGCATTTTATAAATTTGTTTTTCTATTTACAAAATAGATTTAACGAGTATTAAAATGTTAAACAATATAAATCTTTCATGATTTCTTAATTAAAATTAAAACTAAAATTCACAATAATTCTTACTGGAAAAGTTATTTTCTCTGAAACTGACTACTCTTAAATTATTTGATCCTTTTTTTACTATTTCTTAAACTAAAATCTCCTTTTATGTAAGTATATATTAAAAGAGTTTCTTAGAATTAAATATGTCTGCGCTATTTTATTTCTCAAATAATATTAGAAATTCTGAAAAACTTTTCAGATCTTTCCTTTGCTAAATTCAGGAAAGTTCATTGTTAAATTTGTCAGATTCTCAGTAAGTTATTTATTATAAACTGTCTGCAATAATTTATAAAAATTCCAAAATAAAACTAATCCTATTTACTTATTGAACTATAAATAAAACAGTCTATATGATGTTGAAGATTGGTAACGGCATTCCCATGATTCTGACAAAAAATATAAACATTTATTAGGGAAACGTAGATCTAACGTCCGTTTCTATTTCCTGAAATCTTTAGCTCTTAAACTAAGCTGATGGAATCAAAAAGCTAAAGCCAAAAAGGATTAGGGGATGGGGGTTGACTTTCATTAAAGGACCGGAAGCAATTAACCTTTGTTGTCCAAAATCTTTCAAGCTGACGCAAGAGATTTAGTGACATAATTTTTAGTTCATGCGAATTCTATCTTATCTTTGAAGCAGACAGAGTTGTATAAATTAGTATTGTGAAAGACATTTTATTCTGTAAGAGCTCGGAATTCAATTATAAAAACCAAACTTAAATTCTTAATTGGAAAAAAATAAACTTAAAAGTCTCATTCGTTTGATGTTAGGAATAACGTCGTTGTGCAAAGTAAGGAGGTTTTTTCGAAAAGAATAAGGGCCACGGTAATGTTAACTTTCCAACTCAGCTTACAGCCCTTAATTAGTAATTCTTTTGAAAGATATAAGATTTAAGCGAGCCAGAAAATAATTAGGCTGTTTTGAAATTGAAGCTTGCATTTGAGTTTTCTTAGTAGAATACATTGCTATGGAATTTTTTGTTTCTAATAATGTAGCACTATAATAATTCATCAGATAATTGCATCATAATGTATTAAATTTATTAATTTTGAAAAATCACAACTTCATGAAATCTTGAACTTTAAGTACAATAATAAAGCATTTAACATATTCAGTTCAGATTCAATTAACTCATTGGTAAATTTTAAATAAAAAATGGTTTACAAAATAGAATATTTTTAATATTAGTTAAAAATTAGGCGCTTATCAACAAAATAAAATTCTTTAAATATACAACTTTAACAATATTTACTTTTAGTATATGATTTACAGGCAACAATTTACACAAAATTTCTCGTTTTTAACACATGATTAATCCTATTTAAATTAAATAAAAGAAAGCTGTAAAAAAAAAGTGATTTTGTCAACAATCTGAATTAAATTAATACTAATTAAAAGGTAATCAGTAATATTAAATTAATATAATCAAAATATTATTCAAATATATATTCATTACTTTTGGTATGTGAATTAAGCAGTAGAAATATTTAACACATTTTAATTATTTAGCAATGGTATTCAAAGATGAGTTTGGATACTTCTGTTGTTTTGTGAGACACATATTTTTTGACAACAATACATTTTCATGTAGTTATCTATGCTATATTAATTGCATTAAAAACAGTTAAAAGAATGAATGTATGTTATAGAATATTTTAAACGATTGGAAAAGTGGAAGTTATACACATAGTCATACACTATTAAAATTTATTCTCTAATCTGTGAAACTATGTTTTTTATTTTTTTTTACAGTTAAAATACATGTTTACTTTTTGAAAGTAATTTGCTATTTATATGTATAAAAATAGTTCTCTCTCCTGAAAAGATGGACATGTAAATAATAATTTTATGGTTTAAATAAATATAAAGTAATTTAAAGATACAAGATTTTTTTTATTATTCTGTAATTATAAAATTACTGTTTTTTCTGAGACATTTCTGAAATAATTGCCATAAGCAATTGTGATTCACTAAAATTGCGAAACTACTGTAAATTGACAACTATACTGAAACACGAGTGTTTACTACCCTGAATGATTTCTGTATTTGGTTTATTTGTCGCTCAAAGGTAATTTTTTCACACAAGTAATAATTTTGAAATCGCGAATGTGGATTCCGAAGGTCAAAGGTAGGATTTCTGACTAACTATTGAATTGAAAGCAAAAGCGTCTAACCGTTCAGCTATCAGGTTGGCCTCGAAAATTTTCTTTGCTTTTAAAAAATAAGTTTGTATGTTAATTGTAGTCTTGGTATTTATAAGTTACTTGTTCACGATTAAGTGTAATTTGAATAATTGGTACTAGTAAAGAAAATAAATAACCAAAGTAGTTAGAGAATTTCCTTAAGCAGTTGTATTATAGTTCCTAAAATTGAAAATAATTAATACATTTTTTATTCTAAATACAAAATGAAAGTATAGACTAAAATTATCCATAATTTTCTTTTTAAATTATTATTTCATAAATGTATAAAGGAACTTAATATATTAAGACGAACATTTCTTAAGCAATTAAAATTAATACATGTGTAGTAATTTATAAAACCACTTATAATCCATATGTATATAATTTCCTAAATAGTTTAAAAAAATAATAAGAGTTTTTCATCTTCCAAAACTAAATGCGGATAAATTTACATCTTAAAATTCAGCATTTTTTGAAATAAAAATTTAGGTAAAATAATGTGTTTAATTTAATAAGGAATTTGCATATAATTAAATAATTTTTATTCTTATGAAAACTCAACTTTTTTTATCAATGTAAACACATTTTAAAAGTTAAAAAATAGTTCAGATAAATACATTATATATCCTGCATTTATTATATAAATAACAGATTTTTCAACCAATCAATTTGTAGTTTAAACAAAAATCTATTCCAAGTTGTTAACAATAATAAATTTAACAGATATAATTTAGAGTTACTTTAACATGTTATATTATATTGATTTTTAGTGCACAGAGAACTAATAATATTTGGTTGAGATATTTCGTATTAATGCTTATTAAAAGGTTAAAAAAAGAAACTTACTTGCCAGGATATGTTTAAGCTCTTCGATGAAGTTGCTATGGCTTTTACTAATCGAGGTGGCAATCTAGGCGCTGGAAAAGGAGAATCAATTTTTCAGCTTTTCAATATATTTTAAATTTAAATTTTAACATTTGATAGCTTTCATACGTTAAATAAATGCATTTGATAAATATTTTAGCTCGTACACATGCATTTTAATTAACTATTATTCATTAATTATAAAATAAGTGTGTTACTTATAAGTGTGTATTAATTATGAAATAATATGTTTAAATAAAATTTCGTCCACTTCTTATTTAATTTAATATGTTTATTATTTTTTATTCTTATTTAATTTGTTTCTTGCAACCATATATATATATATATCAATGATCTTTTACATTTTCATGCTAGTACTTTTATACTGTTATTTACTTCTTTTTTTTTAGTACTTTTATGTCTAATTTATTAGTATATATTCTTTATTAAGAGTTCTCTTAGTAAGTCACGAATTTATAAATCATAATATTTTCTAATTTGAATGGAGAAGGTCAAATATTTACAATAAAAATTTCAAAATACCACTAAATATAGAATAAAAATCATAATAAAAATAATATTTTAAAACTCACCCCAGTTTTTTTTTAATACTATTTGTTATGAAATTTTAAGAAAAATATCCGAAATATTATACGTTTGCTTATGATGCGTATGGCATTAAGAATCAAACAAAAGGCACGATTTTTGCAGAATTTTACACTAATAACTTGCATAAATATATTTTTATATTAACTTTTAGTGAAATAGCATTTAATAATATTTTTCATTTCAGTCGAGGATTTTTGCTGATCACTATTTATATTGTTAGATACTAAGAGTACCAAGTTCAAAAGCTGTGAGTATATTATATTTACAGTAAGCTATGTATTTTGTTTGTAAATATTTGAGAGCTATCAATTGTTACTAAAACCTAAGTCTCTATACCTACGTTCTTCCAGTGTTGTCATAGCTACTTCGGCTCCAAACTGACTCTCTCCTAATGCATTTAAGCATTTGACTCGAAAAAAATACCTAGTTTTTGGTTTAAGACCACGAACAGTTACTGATCTTTCGTTTCCATGAGCCGTTAATGGTCCACCAGAGATTTGACCTATAAATATAAAACATATTAGAATTTGATTTGTAATATAAATATTTTTTACTATTATATATTTAAAATAAGGTGTAAATTTTTTATATTTCAAATAAATAAACTTAAATTTATGTTAGTTTATTTTTCCTGTTTGGGTTAAATTTCCTCATGTAGTTAAAAATATGCAACAGTATTACAGATATTATTCATAAAACGGGAATATTTTATAGCTTTATATTCAATTTTAATTCGTTTTTATAGTATTTAGTTAGATATATAAAGCTTTCATCTTTGATTCTTTTTAATTATTGACACAACAAATTTTATACACATACATAGAATACAACAATTACGTGTTATTAATATGTGTATATAATATCTATGAACAGGGAATTCACAGGGAAAATTTTATACCTAATAAGACGTTTTTATGATCAAATAGTTTTTTCAATTACATATATTAGTATTATTTACCTCGTGGTCCATTTAATAATAATGTGTATAATTATACGCTTAAATGTTGCTAATATTGCTCAATATATTTGATTCAATTTCTAACACATGACATCATCGTTATACTTGACTACAACTATTACTTTTGCGCTTATTAAAAATGTTGATTTCATTTAAAAACAGTCACGTTAATTAACTTAAATATTGACTAAATCATTATGATAAACTCCAAAGCTTAAATTCTTTATCTCCATTTTATAAACAGTTATTAAATTTAAGTTTTGGCATTGTTTTTATTTTGTTACTTGCAATTTTTAATGTAATTCGCTTTATTTTGAAAAAAAATTTAATCCCTTGTTGGATGTTTCCTTGATATGTTGAAAAAGTATGGAAAATGACCACTTAAAATGTAAATTTATTAAATCACATTTGTAAAATAATAGTTTATATACAACTTTTACTTTATTATATTGATATATAAAATTTTTTAAAACTTATTAGGCGAAAAGTATAGTTGTTTAATAAATACAATAAGATTAATTTTTATTTGTATACATTGCACAGTTATTAAATTCAAATTTATGAAAACATAAATAGTTGTTAAAATGTTTGAGTAGTCATTACTTTAAATAAACGTACAATATTTATTTTTCTTACAAAAATCAAAGGATCTCCACCATTCATGGTGGATCGATATTCTATCTGAAATGGACGTTACCTTGGATCCAAAAACTTCCATTTCACGATGGTTTGAATAGATGGAGAACCCTGTAGTTACTAGAACTCGTAAAAACTTTCGATCCCCATTCACTAGTGTCACAAAAGCCTGCTCGAAAGTACCAAAGAATGTTTGATACTAAGAGTACTTATCTATCAATCTTTTCTTTAAGGACCAACAGAGTGGTCAAAGCTGTCAATGGTACATTTTAAAAAAAAAAAAGTATAAATTTTGAATACTTTATTAATTATGTCATTTTTAGAAAATCAATCAACTAGAAATTAAAATCGTTCAGCTAAGTATGTTAATTATTGACTAAACTAAAGTTAATAAGCATTCATTATGGGGTATTTTTAAATTCTAACAACTTTTTATATCCATTTTATTCAGTAAAGTAATATTGCGTTTAGTATTATTTAATGATATCAAATTAAGATATTTTTCAAGTTGATCAAATAAAATATTTTATTTTATTATTTTATATTTTTAGCATAAATAATTTCCAAGGTATCTGTATCTTAAATAAATTTAAAGATAATTAACTAAAATTTACCGAAAATCTGTTTTTAGTTTTATCACTTGTATTTTGCATAAAACTGTATCACAAACATTGTATCTCATTTTTTGCTATGTAACTGTATCTTAAACAATAATGGAATAGCTTTTATAAAGGAAAAGAACCAGATTTGATTAAAAAAAAAATCTTATATCCTGAATTTTATTGAAGTTAAACATAATGTTTGTTTTTAATATAGCTTTTACTGATAAATATTTGAAGAAGCGTAGAAGGTGATGTGTGTAATTTCTTTTAAATAAAAATATTTATATAAAAATGCTTTTTAAATCTATTTCAATTATTTCGTCAGTGATGGTTTATGACGAACAATTAATTGAAATTTAAGTTCAACCCTGATATAAATAACATGCTCGATACCATATTCATTGTCTTTATCTATGTAGATTAGAAAAAGTACTATATGCTGTTTGTTTATCAATTGAACTTAATTTGTGTCAAAATGGATTAAGACCACATTCATTAATCTGAGAGATAAAAACATGAATTATTTGGTAGTTAGATTCGTTTTTGCATATGCATATGATTAATTTAATAGACAATAATCACAAATATTTATTAAAATATTTTTTTTCAAGATGTAAACTGTTAACAAGTTATATTTTCTTATTGACTATATTTAACAAAATCAACATGTAAAATAACTAATTGTGTAAATTACAATGTCACTGATTCACTACGGGATGCTTATAGCCCTTTATTATTATAATTCTTTTGTTACTTACAGACGTGTTGCGATATTATTTTAAATATATATTGAAATTTAAACTATTAATCACATTACCTGAAATACAAAATTGTAGAAAAATACATGTGTTTATGGTTGTTAAATTATGTTAAAATATGTTTAGTTAAAGATATTTTTACTTAAGCACTTTTTATTGCTGCATAAAACTTAATGGTAATTACAAATAAATTATAACAGAAACCAGTATACAACTAATTGGTTGGAAATTAGAATAACCAGTATACAACTAATTGGTAATATAGAAAACGTATAGCTTAAAAAAAGCTTAAGAAGCTTGAAAACGTTGAATAATTAATAGGAATTGCATAATTGAGATTAGGAAATTGATTGGTGTAATAAACTAAAAATTATCATAAGTAAAATTTTAGAAATATATAATACTTTTTAACGGATTATCCCGTGTTATAATGTTAAGCTGAAAAAAAGTTAAATGCTATTATAATACTGATAAAATAATCTTTTATTTATAAATTTGTGGAACTGATTTAAACAGTATAAATTTTAACCCAAATGTAAGAATAAATTTGATAATATCGATATAGGACAAAAATAAAAAACAACTTCTAATAAAGCTATATACTGAATTAAAATATAATTAGAGGTTAAACTTTTACATTCCTTGACTTTCCTATTAATCAAACCTTGTTGCATTCTTTATGATTTATAGCTTTAATTATCGCATCATTTTATTCAAAAATTTAAGATTAGAATTTCATAAAATTTGTGAAAACAGAAAATGCAAAGAAATTTTTTAATTTAAAATAACTTTTTGTTATTATTTCAATGAGATTGATACGAATGTTTGTATGTATATAAGCTATTTTTTAAATTAAGCAGTGGCCTGATTGATTGGGAAAAAAGTCCTCACAAACAAAATTGGTAAATTCTATACCATCCCAACCGCTGTAATAAAGAAAAAATTACATTTTTTGTAATAAAGAAAAAAATTACATTTTTATTTAGTTCAAATGCCCAGGCAACTGACCATGGCATCATTTGGTCCAACAGTTTCAAAAAGAAAAATTTTAAAAAATGTTATGCTAGATAGCTGGCGTGTTCTTGTGACTTTAAAAGTGGGAGGGTTCTCATAATTTAGAAGCAGAAGATCTACTCGTCGTCCTCCAATTAGAATGACACCCAAATGCAGGGTCATTTCAATTGGAGAACATTGAGACCCAGACCTGTTTTACGCCTCTCAGCTGCCATTAGCGAACAGTGGTTGGGATGGTATAGAATTTAACACTTTAGTTTGTGTGGTCGACGTCTTTTCCCAATCAATCAGGCCACTGTTTCCCCATTTTATATATATACACATATATACATACATATATTTATATATAAATAACATTAATATAAATTAATAATTTTAACTAACAAAAAATCATAGCAACTGTTATTTGTTTTCGCTCAATTATCTTTATTGCGTAGATTGTCTTAAGGAATAAAGTATACAATCTAGAATATCAGTTTCGAACGCATTGAAACATTCGAAGATAAAATATTTGACCTAATGTTATCTTAGCCTCAAATGTGTAGAATCATTAAGTTTAAATTAATATAATAAAGTAATATTATTGCTTTTATAAAAGTCATTTGTCCATTTCTTTATTAATAACAATATACCTATTAACAAGATATGTTAAATTTAAGCAAACTGGATAAAATTAAGATTTTAAGTTTTCATTTTTTACATACAAAATTTATAATTACTCGTAATAATCTACTAACATAATACAAACAATTTGTTTAAGTTGACTTAAACGTGTTTGAATGGCATGCTTGATGTTTTTTATAATTAATATATTTTAAGTTATAGCTATTTTTTATATTTAATATACATAATTTAAGGATCCTCGAATATTAATTATTATTTAGAGATTACTCTCTACAACAATATTCATTTATAGTAAATTCATTATAACACAATATTACATCTAAACAAGGAAATATTGACTAATATATATTTTATTATTCCTTTAAAATTCAAAATATTCAATAATTTATTAATTTTTATATTTTATTCCATATACTTATTCAATTCATTAAATTGTTCCAAGAGAGTAGTACAAAAATAAACAGTAGTTTATAACTAAGAAGTCTAATACATAGCTAAAAATATGCTTAATTCTAATAAATTTTGTATAATAATAATTATATTGGTTCAATTATAGTCTAATATAATGCAAATAAATTTACTCTACAATCATGTAATTTAAAGAATAATCTTATAATATATTAATATAAAATAAGCAATATTTCCTAAACTATTTAAGTAATGTGAATGATTGTAATTTTAATTATTTTAACATGTTTCAGATAATTTTATTGTAGTATTTTTTAATGTATTAAGCATTCGATAGAGATTTTTTTTAATGATACTCATGATTCATAGTTAAAATGAGTTACACGATTCTTTGTTTTAAAAAATATAATTTGCTATTAGATTTAAAAAATATTCTTAAAAATAATTTCCCTTGTAATGATAGTTCATTTTAAATGGAAATTCCACTATTCAAAGGACATAAAAATAAAATTGAAATATACATAATTTCAGACGATTTTATAAATCTACACGTATGACTTTATACATATATTTTCACTGGTGTAGAAGTAAACTCTTTTCTGATAAATTTTTTGTAATTATGTTTTAATGATCTTAAATGATGCAGTGGTTTGCTCAAAGTTCGACAAATAGTGTAGTGTAGGCAAACTGAATCAAAATGCGTGATATAATGCGGATTCCAAATCATTGTAAACCAAAACTGCTCATGATGGGAGTTGAATGCTAAAAATAATACACCGAATTTTCGGCAGGGGGCCATTAAACCACTATTTTGACAACAAGAATATGAGTAAAAATGAACATTGTGATAACGAGCTTTCTTTTTCACGTTTGTACACTTAAACATATACTGAATTTATTCATAATGCTCAAGAATTGAGAAAAGCGTTACTTTGTTAAGAATTTTTACTAACGTTATTAAGTTATTTTTATTTACGTAATTTTTACTAACGTTATTAAGAATTTTTGTTAAGTAAATGAAAACCTTAATAAATCCTTATCTTCGTTTTCTGAAATATTTGAATACAACATGATTAAAATATCTTAAAAATTGAAAAAAAAATATGCAAGAGCACATTATTGAAATGGTAATTTCATATTTTGATAATGTACAGAATATCTAAGTGAAAATTATTAGTGAGAATATTACATTTTGAATCAGGAAAGATGATAGGTTCCAACTGTTCCTCAGAGTTTTACAATATTTTTATGTTGCAGAATAAATTATATAAAATTTTCAGCTGTCATGATTTTGGCAGGGAAAAGAAAATATTTTACATTCATGAGAAATAAATTTTATCCTGTAATTCAATCTATTGTATTGCATTATGCATATCTAAAATGCAAATCAAATGGAAATTTAGGAAATAAAAATCAAGGGATGATCATTTTGAATTTATTTACGCTGAGCTATTGCGATATAAATATTTTTGTTTGGTTCCTGCACTATATTGAAGTCTTTTAATATTACCTTTTAAACAACTAGATTCATTCATAATTTTGTACAACTATGATAATATGAGGAATTTGATACTTGAACTAGAACTCTCATTTCTAAACTGTTCCACACCAGTTTAGAAATAGTATACTGCATTGGAAATTAAAATGATATAACATACACAATTTTTTCAATATGATAGAATTGAGTCAATGAAACATATGATGTAGATATGAGAACCTTGTTCGCTATTTCTAGGTTAATGCTGTCCCATTTACTGCTGTTATTTAAAGACACACCTCCTATTATATTTATAAATACTTTACTCTTGTTGTTGTTGTTTCTAATGACACTTGGCAACGATAAGTCCGCCCGTGACTGACTATAACTTATTATTTTTTTATGCATTACAGATGATTTATGAATAATTGAAGATTAAATGAAAAGGTGTGGTGTCTCTTCAGGAAAAAAATAATATAACATTAGAAAAAGTTAATTAAATCAAATATATAGGATAAAAACCTACCTCCAGTAATATTTCATAAAATATGCTTACCATCAGCATGTCGCCACATAATAGTGTATTGTGTTATCGGAGAATTTCCATCGAATGGCCGATCCCAGGTCAATCTGACACTTCTACTGGATACGTCATGAACTTCCAGATTTTGTGGTGCATCAGGAATATCTAAAAAACACATGCAATTACAACAAATTAATTTCACCATGGACATGGTTCCTCAAAATAATTACAAATGTTATATAAAATGTAAAATGTTTTATAACATTTTAAAGAAAACCATTACTTTGTTCCCTAATATTAATACCAAATGATAAAAAACTAATCTTGTTTTGAATGCAACTAAATATTTATTATTTAATTATATTTAGAATAAATACTTTTAATTTCATACTTTTATGTAATTATATTTAAAGTAAAGCATTTCGTAATTTTATGTGCAGAAAAATTATCCTAGTGTACGAAAAATAGCATTAAGAAAATTTAAATTCGAAAAATATAACTAACTAAATATTTATTATTTAGTTATATATTTCAAATACGAATTTTCTAAATACTGTTTTTAGTGAACTAATTTTTTAGAAACAAAATTATAAAACGCTTTACTCTGATTTTCAAATGTTATGTATTTATAAAAACAAACTAAAATAGGAAATTTGTTTCAAAACCTCTAAATTTATTTTACTTGAATCACAAGTGTAAAATTTTTTTTCAGAAATAGATTCACAAAACGTTAGCTTTTAGTTGAACCATTCCTTTGAAATTGCGGACTGTCTTCAACTTATCGAATATTCGAAATGCTTTTCTATCACTTTATAAAATACAGTTTTCAGTAAAACACACAAAAATATCTTTAAAGAATATTTGCTATCAGTAAAGTTGTCAAAAGTATTGCCTTCTTAGTTTTATAAAAAAATTATTTAACTTGTCAAATAACGTTTTAGCTTTCTTCTAAGGTTTAAGCAATAGTTTAACCTTAGAAACCGACGATAGCATTATAAATTATTTTATTTAACAATTAGCTTTTTAAAATGTTTCAATCCATTTATATTCATGTGTATAAAAAATATTATATATATATATATATATATATATATATATATATATATATATATATATATATATAAGTAATAACTAAATAATAAATAAGTTATGTACCTTTAATTGTAATCTGTATATTCATAGTGTCTTCCCCAAAATCATTTGTTGCTGTACACATAAAAAGAGCAGAATCTTTTCTTTCAGCTTTCTCAATGATTAATGTAGCCTTTATTCCAAATTCTATTGTTTCTTCCAAAGTCTGGGAATATCTAAGCATAAAAAAATTATTCATGAATTGTGGATATATTTATTGTTGAAAGGATTTGATGATATGGTAAATGACAAATAGCTTGTTGAATAATCTATAACAGAATAAGTGATTAACATCAAGTGTTCTGAATATTATAGCACAAAGCAAAAGATGAATTGCACAATATAGTAAAATTTCAAGTTTTAGAAAATCAATGGAATCATATGGCAATGTAAAAAACTAAAAATTCAAAAAAACATGAAATTATTAAGATATTAAGCACTTGTAGCTTTTAAAAACATTATTGTGAAAGCTAATAGTTGGAAAAGGTTTTCGACAAAGGTTTCTAAATACAACTATCTTTGATGTTGATCAGCATTCCTTAGTTATTTTCAAACTCGGATATTTTTTGTTGAGCATTTTAAAAGCTGCTGTGTTTTTGGTCACTTAACTATAATTTTTTGTACACGAAAGCTAATTACACTGGTATCTACGGTTTAAAGTGGAATCTTAACCAATACAAACATCCAAACTTAAGGGGGAATTTGAACCCACGAATTGCTGAATAGAAAGCAAGGGCAATATATATGTCTTACTGAAATAATTTAATAATATAAAAGAAAAAAA
>JAPDSC010066584.1:39162-60726 GCA_026290005.1 Latrodectus geometricus | reverse complement strand
ATATATATATATATATATATATATATATATATATATATATATATACTTTTAATTAATCACTAAGCAATGATTTTCCTGATAATATAATAATAATAATGAATATATGATTCAATTTTTTGAAAATTAGAAACTGAGTATTTGAAGGTAGCAAAGTAAACTCAAATGAATATTTTTAATGTATGTGGAATAAAAGTATTTGTGTGCTTGCAAAAGACATGTAGTAAATTTTTGAGTAAATTGTTTTCTTAATTATTTTAAATATACATGGATTGCAAGTGAACCTCATATATACCAATTTGTAAATTGAATCTGGACAAATGAAAAATAAGCAATTACTGAAATTTTCCTTTGTTTAAAACGAATCACTTACTTTATAAAAGCTTTTGGCAAGAATCTCTAATCTCACCTGTTAAGATTGAATTATTTGCTTAGAAAAGCTGAGGACGGCCCTCATGAAATATTCATCACGCGAAGTTCAGAAGTTTTAAAACTGATTCAGTGAACAAACTTGAGAGAAGTTTAGATGTTTTGTTTTTTTCAGTTGAGAAAGAATGCTAGATTATTTGAATTGGGACCAACTGTAAATGATTCAAGTCAAGCGTCATTCTCGGTTTTATGTTTGCATTTGCATTCACTTTGAATTTGAAATAGTAGAAAGAAATGTTATTTGAAAGAATTTAACAATAGTAGTGAAATCAATCAGCAAATTAACATAGGATTTAATCTATTTGAATTTCGAGCTTGTGGCTTAGCATTGTTTTCTGTTCTTAAAATTGAAATAGTAAATTTTAAGATACAATGAACATTTTTTCCTTAAAGCACTTTAAGTTGAAGTAATGATCTCTATAATGTCCCATTATTTAGTTTATCTTGCATTTTAGGATATAAATAATTAGATCTACAGTATAAACAGATGCCCTGCGTTAATGACGAGAAATATAATCATTCGAGCCACATTCCAAATATTGTTACATGATTCGAAATTATGTTAAAATAAATTTTATACTGAGTGAATACCCTATATTAAAAAAAAATAGTGTCGCACAATATATAGAAAAGTGTAGTCGAATAAATTACCAATTTCACAATATTTGCAAAAAAAAAAAAGGATTGTAATCGTATCGAAAGTCTCAATAATTTAAACCTTAATGAGGAATATTTTAATGTGATATCAATGGAAGAACGAATTAAGATTCAATCAGTCTTCCGAAGGTATTAGTATTGTTACTTAGGTCTTATATGACATAGTTTCATATAAGTTGCAATATAAGCCGTTATATTTTTTTGTTTACTTCAAAATAATTTCAGCTTGTAAATTTATAATATCTTATTAAAAAATATTCAAATCTTTAACAATGCTTTATTTAAGAATTCAATCCTACATTATTATTTATATTATTATTGAATTTCATGCGTGATAAGACTTATCATTTATTATAACGAATCTGATCTTAAATTGTATTATATGTTAATAAAATAGAGTGCACGTTACAAACTAAATCGATGATTCATGTCTGGGGCCAAATATAAACTGTGAAAATCATATATCGGTATACATGTTAGAGTAGAAATAACTAAAATGATGAAACAACCATGATTTATGTTAGCTGTTCAATCTATCTTAAATTGCTACTAGATTGTTATTATACTTGAATATATTTTTCACATACGATATATTTTTTTTTAACTACTGCCACTTCATCAAGTATTCTTTGCAAAAAAGAGATACAGTACCTATTCATGATTTATAAAAGCACTCTTAACCGACAAATTATCCATGTGTGAACTGTATTAATTATATCAGTATAAATTACAACTACTTTTGCAAAGTATAGGAATATATTCAGGATCTGAGGTGATTAATTCATTAACTGAGGTAATATTAAGAGTGTGATGAGTGATTAACATGATTTTTATTTAAAGTTAGGAAGGACATTTAAGCATATGATGATCGTGTTGCTGTAATAAATATGTTAATGTGCATTCTGATTGGTGTATTTAACTGAAAACAAAATATTTAATTTAAATAATTACAAAAACTACATCACAGAAAATAAATTATATTTCCTGGAACTACACTGACCTATACTTAAATAATTTAAAATATTTTTTGAATTATATTTTAATTTTTTATGTTCATAAACCTAAAAAATGGCCTTGTGTGCGTTACTTGAAAATGTTATTTAAAATATGTTTCAAAATAGGAATTTTTAAGAAATGAAAAGCCAGTTGAATGTACGAAAATAACAACTGAGCATTTTTATCTTTCTACCAAGTATTATTAAAAAAAAATTAAACACTTAAAATTTATAAAGCAATTCATTAAAATAAATATTCATATAAAATTTAAAATTATTTAACATTTACTGAATTTTATGAATTTCCATAAATTACGAAATACAGAAATTCCAAAAGGAAATAAGCTTCCAACTGAGATTTATTTGTGCTCAAGTACTAACAAATGTGCAGAACGAAACGTGGAGAAAGAAACAATTTACTTTCATGACATAGTTCTTATTGGTGCGGATTTAGAAGTATGTAGTCAGTTTTTTTTTCGCTATACTTCAAATTACCTCTTTTCAAACGCATTGCACGGTGCAACAGTGTTAAAATACGGCAAACCAAGGAGCTTTTAAAAGTGTTCATTTATTCGTATGTCGTTCTGATTAATAACTGTTGTTCTTCAGCATTTTACGTTGTTTTTCCACTTTGTCTTTTCTGGTTTTTGAGTTGGAATAGTTAAGTTCCGAGTTTAAAATTTACTTTACTGCAATTCTTATTATTTTATAAAGAATAAAATCAAATATTAGAAAAAATAAATTTTTAGTTAAAATAGCTCTACAATAATTAGTTTGTATTATTTATAGAAAAAAAATACAAAATTAAGGTATTTCAATGTATTTTATTTTTACATTATTCTTATAGTAATTATATTGTTACACTTAAATAAATTAGACTGTCAAATATTTATGATTATACAAGGAAACAGAATAAAATGTTAACAATTATTACATTATTGTAAGCACAATATTACTGTATTAATACCATATTTAGTTATAAATGTTTAATAAATAAAATGTACTGAATAAAATTTCATTTTATTAATATTTTCCGAAAATAGTCTTCCATTGAATCATTCAGTTTTATTTGAAATAAAATACATCTCCTATAGAACATGTCTCATATCAAAAAATATCCCATATTTCTTTTAAATTACAAGAATGATATATGATCATGAGACTTGGAAGTATATAGGTTTGGTAAGAGGTTTCGTGGATACCTGTCGATAAATCTGTATATAAATCCTCAAAGCTGCCCCAAATATAAGTTCAAACAATTCAGCCTTGAAACATTTCTTTTTGAAAACACTGCTCTCTCCTCTTATAATAAATATGAAAACTTCTTAGAGGGGCTTTATGAGAAAAATAAAAATACAAAAAAATAGAAATTTCGCTTTTAAATCCTCCAAATCCCAAGTCCATCGATCATACATTTTAGACAACTTGTTGACAAACGATATATCAGTTAGATATCGGTACCAGCCTATCCATTTAAAGGAAAATCCTACTTTGACAAGCTAAGCCCGGTTAAAGACGCTGTTGAGTCTTTTTAGTCAAAGTTGATTTGCTTATCAGCAGAAAGCATCCATTAGAAGACAATAAATCGTGCCTAAAAGGGCTAAAAGAGGCCATTTATCATTGAGAAACAAATTACAAAATAACCAATAAATATGCATTACTTAAAATATGTTGAAATAAATGCTCACTCAAAATTGTTGAAGGAATGATAAAAAAAAGACCATTCTTAATATTTTGACGAATTAACCAAATTAATGTAGCTTATTTGAGAAAATTAAAAAATATTTTTGAAATACAAAAAAGGTAAAACCCAGAAAAGGGTTTTATTCTGATATTTAAGCTCAAATATTAGTTGATTCAATCTTTGGTATCATAGCCTGTTTATTTTAAATATCATGGAAATTAGAGATTACAAATTTATGGTAAACGAAAATTAAAGTTCTAAAACAATATTTGTTAATTAAAGTAATGACAGTTACACACTGTGGAAATAGTATAGATTTTCATACTCGCATGGAATAGACTAATCTATATTTTAAAATAAATTTTAACTATTGTTAATTATTATTAATAGTTTCAATGTCCATACTTTTTTTCTAAATATAATTTTTTGTCAATGCAATTAGTTTCCACATAAGATGCTCAATCGATTATTGACAATGATATGAGTTGTATCTTAGAAAAAACTATTTTGCGAATTGTATTTTAAAATTTTCAACTACGGCTAATGAGAAAGGTTATCTGGTTTTATGCTAAGTTTTTAATTTACATATTTTGAGAAATTGCTCAAGAAAGATCGGAAAGATAACTGATAAATAAGATTTTTTAAGAATTCAATTAATATAATAAGAATAACTCATATGAATTAATATACATTCATATAAGTTCTTCGTAAAATATTGTAATTTATTGGATTAATTAGTTTAGTTCTCTCTCTATCTGCAGTTTTTAAAATTATTTTTGAAATAAAATCTGTTTAGTTGAATAATGATAAATGTTTTTTGACTAAACAAATATTTCATTTAAATTTCTCAGAATTGTTATAACTCATTTTTTAAAATAGTTTTAAACATATTTTATACTTTCAAGCAAATTCCATTTGTTTCAAGTTGGATAATTACTTTATGATAGAAAATGTTTTTATAAAATGTCATATTTTGCATATTACTTGATTGATATACACAAATGTTGAAAAATTATTATATTTTACAGTTTATAAACAAAATTTTCTGAAAAGTTGAGGTATATTTAAGATTTCTCTGCCTTCCTAATGTTATTAACTTTTTCTCATAAATAATTTATAATTGCATTTAAATTTTAAAACAGTTTTGATTTAGTTTTAAAAATTCAGACAATATTTTTGAATATACTTTTTGTTTTAAGTCACATTTAAGTTATATGTGTTAATAATTAATTTAATTATCATCTTACAATATTGATAAAATAATGAACCATAGTAAAATAACCAACTTACAACTTTAAAAAAAAATTATAAATCATCGTAAAAAACTGTAGTACCTTCTCAAATTGATGTTAAATACATAAAGATCGAAGCTAAATTGTATTATGCTGTAAATTATATCTCAATATGATTTAAAAACAGTCTTCCTAAAGCAATCTCACATTTATATAAATTATTTTTATATTTCTGTAATACTTAGAATTATAATAAAATTAGTTTGATTTTCTCTCGGGGTTTTTAACTATTTTAAATAAAATATAAGAGTTATAAGTACAAAATAATTTAGTTAACTAATTTATTTAAGTAAAAATCATTTTATAATAAATTATATGATCCTTTCGCTTAAAGGTCCTTATAATCTGAAACTGAATTTTGCATTTATAAATTTATATATACATATAAATTAAATTTTTTAATTTACTTAGGAAATTTGAAACAATGTTCCTGTTTTATATTTTTGTGCATTTGCAACATATTTAAATCCAATGGAAATGTATTTAATACATCATGAAAATATTTAATTTTGATCCGTATATAGACACAGTGGACATTTAAAAAATATTCATAAAATTATCGAAAATTTCTTGTAAATACGTTCTCTTTTCCACTATAATTTTAATAAATAAAAAAGATGCAATTATTACTTCCTCATTTTGCGGCTCATATCATCAAATTTCTCACTAAACGTAATCAGTGAAATGTTCCCGTTATCAAGATCAGATTTTATTTTATACTTTTTTCTCACCTTGCTTCACTTGACGGATCAATCAATTGATTGTTTCTTCTCCAAGTGAATCTTATTGGTCGATCCCCATTTGCAACGCATTCTATTACACATCGCTCTCCTCTTCTTGCGCTTAGTACCATAAACTTTGATTGGAATTGAGGGGCACCTGAAAGAATTGAATTTGGCTTATCAAAAAATAATCATGGAAATTCTTGTAATCGAATTATTTTCATTTCCTTCTTATATAACTGTCTTTTTCAATTATAAGAAAAAATTCATGAATACAGATATTTATTACGCTAATAAAAATTTTAATTTTCCAATGTTTCGAGACTTATTTTTTTAATAAAATTGTGAACTTGTTTAAGGATAATTTAATACTTGAATAGTTTATAAATAAGATTAATAAAGGGATTTTTGAAGAATACTTATCAATAAGTAAAAATAAATAAATAAATGGTATTCTATTGCATTTATGTGTAAGGCCAAAAAAACAACAAAGGATATGCATAAGATTTTATTCGGAACACTCATTTAAATACGCATGCATATGTTTCTTATTTATTTTGGTATAATAAAGTCGTTTATAGTTTTAAATGTTTTATAATTTGATTTTATTAACTTACTATGAACTGTAAATCGTACAACTGTGCTTAGTCCAGCTCCAACACCATTGTTGGCTTCACATAGATAGTATCCAGCATCTGTTGCTTCAACGCTTCGGAAGTTGAGAGATCCATTTACTAATATATGAATATGTGAGCTGCTGACAATCGTTTTAAATCTATCAGGAGGATTATCTGGGAAATAAAAATAATTACACGTTTATTTACTAGCATGTATATACTTATATATATATATATATATATATATATATATATAGAGTTCCAGAATATTGATTAAATGTTTATTTTATCGATTAATATTTAATATTTAAGGCAGTTTTTGGGTGTGTGTTTTCCTTCTTATTACAATAAATATTATTCATATTTCCTTCTTATTACAATATAAATATTATTACATATTTGAATAATTAATATTTTAGTTTTATATTGAAAAAAAATTGTTTTTTCTTTTATTATTTTAATAGCTATAAGGAACAGAGTGCAGATGAAACAGATTCAGAAGATCTTGTGGAAATTGAATATAGTGAAAGTATGATGGAAGAAGAAACTGCTGAATGTATAGAGAAAGTTCTTGACCACAGAATTGGGAAGAAAGGAGGTCAGTTCTAACTTATCTTTTTAAATTTTATTAGTAGTATGATTTTTTGTGCCAAAGAAAAATAATAAATCTTTATTCTTCCCGTGATTTTAATTTTTGCTTTCGTTTTTATTTTTTTGCTTTCAAGTCGGACTAGGAAAAGGTCAGAAGAAATTTAGTTATTTTTTTATTCACACCAAAATGTAGATTAATAATTAAATAATATTATCAAGTTAAAAAAATTTGTGTAATATCTTAAATTCAACCAAAAGTTAGTATTCAGTTTTATACTAATTTTATTGCAAATATGAATTGAAATTTTTCAGATAGAAATATTATTATACAATAAATATTATATAATAAATCTTATTCAATAAACATTATTACTCATCATATAAATTCATTCTCTAGTAGACTTTAATAAAAAGTTATTGAACAGTATATATATATATATATATAATCAGATAAAATATGAAATTTATGAAAAATTTGAGTTTTAAGTTATAATATGTTAAGGAAAAAAAACTAGAATACCTAAAAATTTTATTTTAAAATAATTAATAATATGTCAATAAATAGATAAGAAAGAAAAATTGATTAAAGGCAAAATTAAACAATTAACAATATAAATTAGAATTTTTTCAAACAATTTATAAAGCAATTAAAAATGCGCAATCCAGAAAAGAATCTAGAAAAGCGCAATTCAGAAAATTGAAACTTAGAGAAAAAGTTTTCATTAAGGAAACAAAGGAAAACATGAAGAGTAATAAAAAACGGAAAACCTGAAATGGATTTTAAAAACAGGAAAATCGTGAAAAAATATTGAGAAAACATTGGATTAAAAACTTCTCCCTCCACATCAGGTGAACAGGTGATTAGGTAAATTGTTTTCAATTCATTTATTTTATAGATTAATTGTGTGAATTAATTCTTTAGAATATTTACAAAAATGAATTTAACATTCTTGTTGTCTTTTGATTTTTGATGAGAAGGGATAAGATTTATGTCCAATTTTTTCTCAATTTTCCTTTTAATCTTCCGTTTTTTTATTTTTTTTAGCATTTTCTTTTGTGTTTTAAAGGATTCATCTTGTCCTTATCAAAAATTGTTCTAATTTTAAAAAATATTTTCAAGTTTGTTCTTCTTTGTTGTATTATATTTTAACTCATAATGTTTAAAAATTTTCTAATGTATATATAGATTTATATAAGTGCTAAGTGCTTTAAAACAGTTAAAAGAAACACAAAAATAAAAATTACTATCTTAGTCTTAGAAAGAAAGGCTCTCAGTTTTTATAAGGCAGTAGATTTAAAGGAAAATAATACAACCAAAAAGTGTGCAACGACAACTCAGTTCACAACTTCTCTCGAGGAAAGTGGCTTCCTCTTTTTTCTTCCAAATTAATTCAACAGCAAACTGATAAATCACTCGCGTCACCACTTTAAAACAAGGAAAAACATGCCATCATCCAATACTTTTTCTTTTTCTATCTTAGATTCTTCTCAGGAGATAGTAAGATGGTGCAATAGGAAATAGAGTGAATGAGTACCTGTGGCGACTTTCCATCGTACATGTGGCTGTGGCACACCATCTGCTTGGCAATCAATTATCGCTGATCGACCAGCTACTGCATATGTGTCGCTTGGCTCCAAGATCCAACGAGGAGGAACTGTTAAAAAAAATCAATTTTTTTTCAATTTCTAATATAGTATTTGAAAGATATGAAATTTCTGATTTCTCAAGATTAAAATATCAAGCAGTGAATTTCATTTTTATAAAAATAAATTTAGTTATTTATAAACACATTTCAACTCATTTTATTGCTTATGATGCTGAAAAAAAAAGTAAATGCAAAATTATGTATTTAATGTTATACAATATTTATAATGTTTTCTATTTAGGAAAGATATTAAATATTATATACATCAATAATAATAATTTATAATCAGCTTGCTATATTGAATATAAAACTATATCTTTTAGAAGAAAAGTGATTCTGAATATGTTTTGCAGCCTACTTTTTGAATATTTTGGTTGAATTGAAGAAATATTTTAAATTATCAGCTAAAGAGTTAAAATTATATCTTCATTAATAATGTTTTTATTATTTGGATTGGGTATTCCCATAAATATTAGTTAAAAAACCAAATATTGATCTCTTAACTATATATTTACTCATTCCTACACGCTGGAAAATATTTGATTAAATTAAAATATGTAGCCAATATTGGTTTGTAAATAACTATAAATGATTCCTATATCAATAATATCAAATAATAAAGATATTATTCTAACATATATGAATTAAAACATTCATTGCATCATTTATAAAGTTATATTCAAACTAAATTCCAAATTTAATTGTCAATGTATGATAATTAAAATTTTTTTTTCAATTATATGGTCAACAACATCATATTTTCTACAGATGCTAAAATTTACAATTTCCATGTATGAACTACTTACTCGAACATAATTTGGTCTTATTTAATTAAATTATATTTATTAAGAAATTTAATTTATGCATTTTTTAAAATATATCTGTTAAATTTTCTCAAGTTATGGAAAAAAATGTACAAGGAAATCCAAGCATATTTTAAAGTAGAACTTAAAATTATCTTGATGCAAAATTAAATGCATAGAAAAAATTGTTAACTCAATCATCAGTAATTGACAATAGCTTCCATATTAAATCTTCTCCCGGAAAATATTTCAAAAATTTCCTTTTTAGATGTTTTAAATGCAAGATTTCACTTATATTATTTGTTAAAATACATCAAATTATTTAATCGTTTTTTTATTGTATTTGTATACTATGTTAAATTATTGTATTGTGTATGGATATTATACCAAAGATAAGAAAGAGAAACTTCTTAATTAAATATATTCAGTTAGTTTGGTTATAATTATTAAAAAAATGTATGTAATATTTAATTTTTTTTTTAACTTTCTTTAACATAAGTCTTCTGCTTAAAAGAAACTAATTTATTTATAATTGGAAGTTTTTTGGGAATTTTCAATAGTTATAGGTGTAAAAAGCTTATAAAACAATTTTAAAATGTATTGTTTTCTGAAAGCGAGAACTTTTCTAATGAAGAAGAGAGAAAATGGTAAAAAAATTTGCGTTTTTTTATTCAAAGTGTGCAGCTGCATGCTGATAAATTTTGAAATATGGATCTATCAAATTTGTTATATCTGTACATTTATATATTCTTCAAAAATTTTTAAATTCAAGATTATTGCTCTTGTAAGGCTTTAAACTTTAATAAATTTTAGTAAAGGTTTTAATTTTATTTAAAAAATCAAACAACATTATTAATGTTCCAATTATTTTACTAAATTAATAATAAAGAAAATTTAACTGAAGTATCGAACAAGCATTGAGTTTCCCGAGTTAAATAAAAGGAATAATTCTGAACTGTGTTAATAACTCTCAACTTTACTTAGCGGTGTGTTTAATTTTAGTTTCTAAGTTTTAGAAAATGACACCGTCAATTACTTTAAAAACAATCTTCAAATTTTCAACTCTTGTATTATCTTCACTTAATTAACTTCAGATCGATGTGTGTGTATGTTAAGGAATAACACATGAGAATCGAAAGTATATGAAGTTAAGAAATACACTTTTAATCAAAAGTATTGACTAATTCTTAGAATAGAAGCATTTTAGAAGATTATAAAATGGCGCGTCTGTCGAAACAGTTATCATCGACAAAAAAGATCAATATCATTTTTTTAAAAATATTGTTAACCTAATTTCTTATTAGAGTTTGATGTATAAAATATAAAAAAATGATTAATTTTACATTTTTATATTTTTGATAATTACTAAATATTTTTATTATGGATTGTCTGTATTAATATTTAAAATCTTTTTAAAAAATTATATGAATATTTTATATTGTTATATTCGAATTTAATTATCCATATAGTGCTTCATATTGTGATTCAATTGCTTGTTCATTTAATAAATGCCAGATCATCACTGCTAAAAACACTTGAGATTTTTTTCAATTTCTTTTTTTCATTCGTTAGAATGTTCGAATCGTTCGACTGTTCTTCAGGTTTTTAAGCAATGCTTTTTTGTAACGTGCACAGCATCAAAGTTTACCATATTATGCTGCATATTATTTTACATTATTTATTGACATATCATGCCAGATGATCTATGGAGTTTTGATGCTGCAATGAATTAAAATGAGCATGAAAAAACTTGCATTATCATTTATACTAGTGCTTTCAACTTTTATTTCAATGGAGGAAAATGAATTTCTATGATATTAATTATATTTTTATTACTAACTTATTCATTCTCAATATCATTACTTTCTACTAAAATATGTTACTTTTCTGACATTTTATGTTGTATTTCAGATAGACTACTGAAATAAATCTCTTGTTGTGCATTAATTACCTGGGAATGTTTGTTCGTTTAACATCACTAATTATTCTTTATCGTAAATATTGCTAGTTTCTTCATCTATCTTTCATCAGTCGTTGATGATAATTTTTTGTCTACCTTTTCATAATGCATTTTCATGGTCCTTTATACATAAAAGTTAAATATTGTTAATACTTTTATATTGTGCGAGGATTTTATGTTACACAAATAATTTAAAAGTCTTTTGGTACAAATTGTATAGATAAAAGTACGGCTTAATGTATACTTCATGTTATTTATATAAAAATAAAGTGACTGCATACGAGACGTGTGTACAAACTCATAAAGTGAATTCTATATATAACAGAACTTTTATCAGACATAAATATAAAACTTAATTAAATATATACCCACCTTTTACAGTTAAAATGGCACTGTAAGAGCCCGTGGCTACATCATTTGTTGCTAGACAAGTATAATTTCCATTGTGCTTGTGTCCCAATGACTTTATTGTTATTGTAGACACAAAACCTTCCTCTGCTGGTATGACGGTGGCATCAAGGCTTCTCTCATCGAGTGGTGATCCGTCTTTTAACCAACGAGTTGACAAAGGTCCATCTCCAGCGACAACGATACAAGTGACTGCTGTTCTCATGCCTTCATGGAGGTTTTCTTGGAACGTAAATTTCGACACTTTTGGCTTTGCTGTAAGATGTTTTGTAATATGTAAGTTACATTAGAAGAACCATAATTAAAATTACATATCATATTACAACTACATATCATTGCAATTACATATCATAATTTTCCATTTTGTTGATATTTTAAAAATATCTTCCATAATTAGTAATAGTTGTTATTATGAAATTAACTCAATGAAATATTTTTTAAACATTGACTTTTTTTATATAAAAATAAATTTTCAAACTTATACAACCAAACTTAAGTTATTAGTATCAGATAAATTATTAGGTGAAAATAATTTCATATGTATAATAAAAATATAAAAAAATGGAAAATATATCCACATTATTACAATTAATTTATTTACGAAATTTATATTATTTTTGAATTTTTATTATGAAAATATATAGTTAAAATTTCCAATTTTGTTAAAATAATACTTTGTAAGCAAGTTTTCATAGGCCAGCACAACAAACGAAAGAAATGATCTAGAGTTAACATAAATATACTGTTGTGGTGATATTATATCAAAGTACTGATTAGTAGGAAAGCACTGATCATAAAACTAACATTCTACTTGAATTATCTACAATCCTCAAACGTTTTTATATTAAAATAAACTTTTTCCAATATACGTTAAAATTAACATGAACAAAAGTGAAATTTTAAGTTCATTTTAACTGATAAATAAAAATACGGTTTTCGTTATTAATTACCACTATCTTCCCTACATGCCTTTAGTTCAGATAATAAATCATGATGCAAAAGAAAATATAAAAATAAGTTTCTAATACTTTCATTATTACTTCCTGAAGCACTTAGTTGTGTACAATTGCTTTGGTAAACAATACAATATCAATTGTACTGACAAGGAAATGTTCAACAGTAAGAATAATAATTCCTTGTACCTTTGCAACGATTCTTTATTACGGATATCTATAAAAGATTTCAGTTTTACCTCATCTCTGAGAGGAAACAGTAATCCGTTATTTATGCCTGATCGATTGCAGATGTGTTTGAAGTAATTCCTTATGATGAATTGCAGAGATCAACAATCTCATTCAGACCAGGGAATTGTTCTAATAATTCCAGGCAATTAGTTACTTCACTATGAAAATGTTGCGTGAAATGTTCGAAAGTTGAGATAAAATGTTGAAACACATGGTGTTATAATTATTTATGCTTCATTTAATTCCAATAAAATCTCATTAAATAAAAATTAATGTTAATGATATAGCCTATTATATATCAAACACAATGTATTTTCTTTAAATGGTTTACAATGAGAGATGTAAAATTGACATGAGTGAAAATTATTCTCCCATGTATTATTTATAAGCAAGTAAAATTTAATATTTTCAGGAAAAAAAATTCTGTGTGTAAATACTGGTTTATATATACACTGTTATTATTTACATTTACAATGTTATACTTTTAGTATTTACTAATTGTAAAACTTTATTGTTGTAACTGTTTAAAAGATACTTTTATATTTATTTAAAAGTGTATTTTAAATTATTAATTATTTGATTCAAATTAAACCATTTTAATCATGTAAATTTATTAAAAACTAGCAAACATAAATTGCTGAGACATGTTTAAATTATAGGATTTTAATGTGTCTAATAGAGCACATCTAACTTAATAAATATATGCTACATTCATTTATCATCATCAGCTGAATATAGGCTAAATCCCATCTGAATTCATATTAATGAATGGCGCAAAAACTTTTATTAAATATTGTTACCAAAATTGCTATAAATGAATCAATTCGTAAGTATAATTCATAAGAAACTTCAATCTCTAAAGTAAGCTGAATATTTTCTGAAATTCATTGTCAAATAGAAAAAAATTCAGCTAACAAAAATTGTACTTATATTAAAATAATTATATTAATGTAAGTAATAATATTTTACTTATATTAATATAATTTTACTTATATTAATTATTTATTATTATTTTACACACACGCACACACATGCTTGACATTGTTCTGCATTGTGAATAAAACCCTATTGCTTTTCAAGTAAAAATTATCTTTTTTAAGAAGTACTAAGTTTTATTTTAAAGAAAAATCTTAATTCATATCCTTCTAAGAAAGTTCTAATCATTATTTGCGAAGTTAGTTTGCTCTCCGAATTTAGTCACTAATGGGGTATACAAAACCTTGCTGGAGACCTCTGGGCATACATGATTGATAAGGCATATTTGCCAATTTCAGTTCATTTCAATTGAAATGGCTAAATGAAAATGAAATGAAGAATAGAGTTAAATCATAACGCATACATCATGGCACATAAATAAATATATGGATCCATGCATACAATAATATAAATTATATATTACACATGTTATATACATAGTATATATTATAGAGTCATATACATTATTTATATATAATGACCCCTTTATATGCATTGACGGTTAATAGAGAATTTGTGTTATTAAAACTTTTCAAAAGCTGCTCAGAATAAGAGAGACATTTTGTGCTTACAAACTGGTATTTAATATTGATTTTTTAATGATATTTCATATTTCCTAAATTAACCTCTTAAATATTTATATTTTATGCAGCACAGTTAATAATAAATTCATTGTAAAAAATTTTCATATAAAGTTTTATGGAAATAAAAATGTATAACATCTATGTCGACAAGTTTTATTAATGTTCTTTGGAAATACAAGCTTTATTCTTCTGCTTTACATATACTTTATCATCAAAAGTAGCAAGACCCGTTTAATATTTATCGTACATAAAGAAAAACATAGATTTGAAGCTAACAATAAATATTCATTGCTGTTTCACTAAACTGGAATATATATATTCGCTAAATTTGAAACGGCATCTTCCACCAAGAATTATTGACTTTTTCTTACGATTTACCACCAAATGTTTTCCTCGCTTCTGCAATAAAACTATTTTTTGCTATAAAATAACAAAAAAGCATATCGTAATCCCCATAGAGCGATTCTTTCACAGGTTTTATAGTAAAGTTATAAAAGTTCATGACATAGTCGACCCACAAGAATTGTCATAAAGCACTCGAAAGATAAAAGTATTTTGTTTACTTTTTATTTTAATGTCACTTTGGCTGCGCTCTTAAATCTATGCACTAGAGCGACGATTTTTCTCTTCTAGCCCTTTTTTGTGCTGAATTAGATAGTTTCACACAAAATATAAGCTTAGATGTGGTAAAATGGATTCTTACCATGCTTGTAAAATAAATGCATTCTTTGTTTTCGTCATTAAAATATAAGTAATGTTTGTTCTATGACCCTTATTTATTTTAGTATGTGTTTTTCATAAAACCGGAGATTTTATTTCCTAAAATAAATATTAGCGCGATACCATTTATATATATATCCTTTAGTTCTCATTGCTTACAAATTTATTTTCAGGGAAGAAAATCTCATAACTCGGAGGACAATAAATGTTTCCAATTACTTTAAGAACAGTTTTATTGTGTTTAGGTTTCGAAAAAAATGTAAATATTTATATTTAATAAAATTATCTTAGAAAATTGGATTTTATATGTTTATTACAAATATATTTTATAGCTAATTATAGTAAATTATTTTTTTATTCGATATTATGGATTTGTCTAAGATACCTCAATACAAAATTTATGTTTCCTTTGAACTTCTTTTATATTACAAAAATTAAAACTAAATCTATTAAATATAGTTAATCTATTTTTTTATAATCAACAAAACACGTCTTTGGATAGTAAAACGAAATTAAAAATATTAAAAATTAAAAAATTAATATCTTTTGACAAAGTAAAATTAGTATAAACGGTATTAAATTTAGATAATTTCTTCGTTTATAATCTTGTTAAAGAATCACATTTATAAAAGAATTTCATCAAATTTACTTGAAGTGAATTACTGAAAGATATTTGATAAATTAAATTCGCAGAATACTATAGAAATTTAATCTAATGTTATTACAATAAAAAATAATTTTTATCACACTATGTATGCAATAAAAAATTCCCAAACATTATTTTAGTTTGTAGCTTATTCGAAACGAATATAAAAATATAATAGGAAAATTTAATTTGAAAAATATTTTCTTTTTTATCTGGTAAAAGAAGTAATTCCATTTCAGCTATTATGTTTTCTTAATCAAAGATATTTTACAGTGAATTTATCTTGTCTACGTTCAATGATTTTTTTTATATTAATTTAATTTTAAATGAGATCATGTTTGCCTTTAATGCATTACAAGATGTGTTCATATTTATTAATTATCAAGAATTTTAAATTTGGTAATTAAATTTTGCAATTAAGCATATATTTTTATATGGCTGATAAATATACTTATTTATTTCTATTAGTATTTATTAAAAAAATGGAAATTAAAATGGGAAATCAATGATTAATATAGAAAACTTTTTAATGTAAGAAACTGATTAAATAGTTTAATTAAAAAGGTAAAAATGAAAATTAGCTTGATTATATCAGTCAAACAAACTTTTCTTAAAAATAAATTATAATGTGCATATAGTGATACAATACTATATTATGTACGGAATAACTTAAAATAAAAATTTTTTTTATTTTGCTCGGTTTTTCTTTCAGAAATTATATTTAAATTGACTCAAACTCATAATAGTTTAAATCACTTTAAATATAATTTCTTGGAGGAAATTTAGCTAAATAAATCGAAGGAATTCAATATAGTTATTTTAAAATAATATTTTGAAAGTCGAAACTATATCAAAAGTATTAGTTTCTCAATTATAAATTGCATTTTTGAATATGTTTATATGATCAATATCACGAATGTTGTATGCAATTTTAGTTCATTGAAGTATGGCTGACATTTAAGAAAGAGAGTGACCTCAATAATTAAATTTAATTCAAGAAATGGTTTGTTTAAGTCAACTTTTCTTACGGTTTAATTAAAATCATATTTAATTTATAATTACTATATATCAGATTAAAAATATAAATTATTTCTTACATTATACAAGATAAATTAATACGAACGAATATTAATCAAAGTTCAGAGAAGAGGCTTATCACATTATCACATTGAGGAAATTTCTTTAGCTAAAATTAAGAAATCATTAATGCAAAAACACTAATATCTTCATTTAATTGCAGTGCCTGGAATTGTGTCACATATGTTTCTAATTTTACTAAATTGATTTTTAATTTTGCCTTTGTATAAAATGGTTGGGTAACAGAGAACAAATTCAAAAAATTTTAAAAATTAGTAATAGTATTTCTTTTTATTCAAATTTATAATATATGTTTAGTACATACGAAACATGTTACTTGAGCGAAACATTCGTATTGCGATTATATTTAATATTTACTTAAGAAATTGGGAGTGACTTTTTTAAAAGGAAATTTTTTCTGTGCGTTATTGGCAAAACCCAAAGTTTGTCTAATTTTTGAATCGACCTGCCAGTTCACCTTTTGGCTAAAGCTCGAAGTACTTGCAATTAATATTGTATATACTATTTTGCTAGCTAATTCGCGAAGTGGTAGGAAATCCTTGGCCAAAACATGTATTGATAATGGTAGATGACCTGTAGGTGACCCATCTATCGCTTCCGGTGTGACGGTTTGCAAGTGGTAGAAAAGAGAGAGCCATGTTTCTGAAAAGATATTGTCAATAGTTATTTGGGACTTCAACATTGTTTTACTCGCCGTTAATTTTTGCTTAACGATTTCATTATGAGTATGTATTCCTAGTATTTGTTCTTATATTTGTGATGCTTTCAGTTGAAATTATATGTGATGGCTAATAAATGGAGTTTCAAGAACTATGTAAGCAAATTTTCAGTCATTTTGTATCTTTCCTCCACCTTCTTAGAAAAAAAATAAGCAAATCATGATCTTCCTTTTGTTCACTTAATGTTTTATGACATTTTGTGCTTCACAGGACACTTTTTTTTTCATTATAGTTGTTTTTGCACTGCAACTACTGCGTTTGCTTACCTAAGAATTATCGAAATCCCTCCATCCTTGTCAGAGAAAATAAACTGACCTCTTACTTCCCCCTATCTATGATGTTCGGTCGAAGGCTGTGCTTCTAAATCTTTGAGTGTTTTCGAAACAAATTTTAATTTTCATTGTAGAATCAAAACTTAGGACAAATAAGAAATTTACTATGTGCATTTTTCTCTTAAAAACTGTTTGGTATGGGTTTGCTACCTCACCCATACCCAAAATGACATTGTTTTCTGTTTCACTACAAAGTTCATAAACGTTTCTACGAAACCTCATCTCAGAGAAAATCTTCAAGTTAATCATAGCTACAATAGTAGCTATAAAGTGTTATTAAAATCCAAATATAGCAACCTAATTGTCGGTAGAATAAGTTTTGGAAGTGGCTTATTTTAGGAACAATGTTGTCATGTTTTTGTTAAAAAATTAATTAAAACCTTAAAACCCATTTCTAAATATTTTTTCTTGAAATATACTTTTTGGAAAGCAAAAACTTTGAGGCTTGAGCCGCTACAATTTTTCTACTTCCTTTAATTTTGTAGAATTGACTATTTAAAAAGAGAAAGCGAAGAGTGGATAATTGGCATGTTTTCTACAGTGTTAGTGCGATCAGCCTTAGAGGCTATTCACCCTGTTGGTATGATCAGTCTTTTTGAAAATTTTGAGACAATTTTTATTTATTATTATGATGAATATAGCTTTTGTAGCTACATATATTTATTATTATTATTACTTTGTTTCAAAACTATTTTTGCTTGAAACGCATATTATCAAATGTCCTCTCATTTAGTATTTAAAAACTGCACATTTAAGAAATTATGAATCAGAATTAACAATATAAAACATTCTGAAACTAAAATATTTTAAAAAAATAAGTTGAATTAAAAAATATTTGCAAGTCTTCTAGAAATATGAATAATAACTTTATATTATTTTTTGGGATGTTACAATTGAAAGAAAAAATACAAGCAAGAGTTAAATTCCTGTTAGGTTTTATTCTAGAAAAGGCATTACACACGAAAAATTATACACAGAATGCTTAAATTCCCACAAATTAAATTTACCTTTTTCAGAAAATTTCTCAAAAGAAGAAACATATCAACTAGATATCTTAACTACATACCGATTAAACGAATGATATATCTTAATATCTCTAATTTTATCTCATTTTCAGAAATCACCTAAAAAGAAAACAATAGCAATTCTTCTAGATAATTTGCTGATACATACGATATAATACTTTCAAGGAACATTCACTGATTTGGATTTAATGCTCAACTGAGCAAATTACATCATTAAAGAAAACCATTAATCTAACACATTTTCACTTATTTTTCTTAAAAAAAGCAATGTAAAAAGCTGTCTTCTACATAAATATGTTTCTTTGTATCTTACTTAATATCAAGACATTTTTTTTCTGAAGATGATTTTTTGCTATAAAACAGAGTAACTTAAACTTTTTAATGAAAATGATTAATAACAAACTATGTTAATTTGTTTTATAAAAAGGGTAGGCACGCTGATAAAAATGTGTAATACGAGATTAACATGAAAATGTAACATTTTTTAATCAATTCACTTAATAACATTTTACAAAAAGCTGATGTTTATTTATTAAACAAGAAAATATCTTTGTTGAATAATTAAAGCCAGCTATTTTGTTATTAATAGTTTTTTTTAAATATATTTACGCAAAAATGAAATTTTGAATTTGCATAAAAATAAAAGGACTCCCTTACATTGAAACTGTTTTCTTAAAATAATTTAAGCAATGAGTATTGGCTTTAAAAAAACAAAAACATGAATAAGATAAACCCTTTTAACATTTTTCTAGTAAAAAAAATATCGATGTATTTTAATTACAGACTATGCTTATGAAAATCCGACGTTAAAATTATTCCATAAATATTAAGTTTCATTCCAGATTTTACATTTTTTAATTTATAAAATTAATGTGCTTAATATTCAGATTTCAAAATAATGAGCTTTTTAAATATTCGTATTTAAAAGCAACACAATTATTTACAATGAATAAAACTTTTTTAAAGCATTATATACATTAAAAAAAAGGCATAAGCTAAAAAATCTATCATAACATTTTTTATCTGTGAAAATGTATATTTTTAAAATTTTTAAAAATGTATATTTTTAAAAGAAAATCAAGGAAATAGACCATTTTTAAGCCAATAATTAAAGAAAATGTAAATTAATATTATAAGAATATAAATGTGTTCAGAATAATTTAGTAAATTCAATGTGATCAATTTGCTACTTGAAAAATTTATGCAGTGAAATGACATTATTTAATGTGTAATTAAACTATTTTTAATTCTTTTCTTTAATTTTTTAATGTGTTTTATAATTTAATGTAGTCTTCTCTCTTATTCCGAAAGCAAGGGTTTTAATATTATTACCGTATTTTCCTGTATATAATCCGCAATGGCCTATAAATCCTGGTAATATTTTTTGACGAATAGTCTAAAATATGTATTGCTGGTAATATTGGTGTCACATAAAATAAAAAAAATGATCAATATGATTAAAAGTATAATAAATTATACAGAAAAAAAACATTTATTATGAAAAATTTCTGTCTTGATCCACCTCATCGCAAAGTACAATAAACTTGAGTTGAAACCAGCGATCAAGAGCGATAATTTGGAGAAAAGAGATTCTTGTAAAATTTATCGATATTTAGCTTCCAATTACTTTTGAAACATATATCATTTATATAATAAATATTAAAAAAAATATATATATTTGCTTCGTTAATATTTTAATAAAAGAAATGGATTATTTACAAACTGTGTAGTTTATACATTTTTCTTTTATACCGCGTGTGCTTTGTTTTTCAGTTCACATTAACTTGTTTGTCGCCATTTTTTTATTTGCTTTCGCTATAGCTTTTAATTAAAAATCTGTTGTACAATTTAAATATGTTCGCTTCCATATGATGATATAAAAGTTTGAATATTTTCAAAACAAAACCGCTCACATCAAGACAAATTGCGAAAGGATGCTAGCGAAATGCAACTGTAATATCTTTACAAGCAACCGAATTCATTCTTGAACGTAATTTTACAAAGCTGATTATAGCTTAAATAACTCAGGTGTGTCATGGTAACACCTGTTATTTATTTTATGAAACATAAACAGTATTTTTTTACAATAACTAAAACAGTAAGTATCGTCCATATACTCACATGCATTAAACATTCAAATTTGTTTCTTCTCCGTTAAATTTGGGACTGTCCATATATTCACTTTGTAATAAAATATTATATCATTTGGCAATGAAACTGTCTTGTTTGCTAGAAAACTTTTATTTTTGAGTTCATTATTCTCCTCTTGACAAATTTTTAATAAAAAGAGAAGTTAGGAGGTTTTACATTCAAATGTTTAATTTTTCTTATTAGGTAGGTGGTAGGTTTAATGTGAAACATTACATTTAAACTAAAATTACAACACTCAAAATTCCAACTGTTTTACTTTAAAGCTGCATTTAGGAAAGACTTTATATATATATATATATATATATATATATATATATATATATATATAT
>JAPDSC010066584.1:11239-39152 GCA_026290005.1 Latrodectus geometricus | reverse complement strand
ATATATATATATATATATATATATATATATATATATATATATATATACAGTCTTTTTCGCACTATGCAAAGGGCTGGTGTGCACCATGTGGCGGGTTTTCTGTCACCCAGGCACGACAGTTATGGGTATTCAACAGTTCATTGAGATGCGTTTGGGCTTTAACCACCGACAGAATAATTTATGGCTAGGAATCTTCACCCGCTATTCAATCAAGAAATTTTATATCAAACGTTTAGCTAATTAGCGTCCACAGTGTTTTAATTGATGAACCACTTGAATCTTATATTAGTAAAAGTTTAGAATTCTGCGCCTGGGGTGGAAAATGGTAGTATTGGGCATATAAACACTATCCAAAATCGTCGGTACACTGATGCTTCCATGAAGCGATTCATACTGACTCTCATGATAGCTGTCACAGTATAATCAATGCTTTTATATTTTGAATTATTTTTAAAATTTCGAATATCTCAAGCACAATGTTCAAAATGTCTGTTGCCAAAATATTTTTTCTGAACAGATTACAAGAACGACTTTCAGAGCCCTTTGAGTAGCGGAAGATTAATTTCGATAAATCTCTCTCTATATATATTCTTAAGTATTCTGTTCAGAGGTATGTATCAAAATGCTTCAACAGTTTTCTGTTAATATCAGCATTGTTAATTTAATTAACAGTATACATTTATGAGCCTCTCACTATTCAAATCAAGTTTATTCAAATGAAATTGTTAATTTTACTCGCCATTCTATGCACTTAAAATTTCTAATTAGCATTTCAAGACGATTTGTTACCTTATTTCGATTATTGTGGCATTGGGGCAAAAATATGTTTTGAAACATTAATAGTTATAAGTAGTATATAAGCTTTCAATAGTTATAAGTAGATAAATAAAAATTTTTAATTTACGTTGTGTTTTAAAATTAAAAATGTTTAAATTTATTTAGTTTATTATAATTTACCGTATGCTTTCTCTTCTATGTGTTTCTTGTCGATTATCATCAAATTGTTGCATAATCATTCATTTGCTATTTTTCTAACATCCTTTTTTGTTATTTGAGTGAATGTTTTTCTCTAAAATTCCATAGTTAGCATTTTTTTTTTTGCAGTGTTTATGTTACTTTTTTTTTTTTTTTAACTTAGTTTAAAAGAATTTCGTTATATTTGTTGAGAGACAGATTCTTGCAAAAGTTGTTCATTGAAATTATTTTATTCTAAAGTATCAACTTTTTCTCATTAATTTAATCATTTTTTGCAGTTGCTTATACTGAATTGCTGTAGAAATTATTGTTTTCTTTTACCAAATATTTTTGTCTATACTTTTTTTAACATTTTTAATTGATTTTGTTTAATTAATTTAAGTACTGCATTTATAAAGTGAGTAAAGTAAACTGGGATGCTATTATGAATTCAACATTTTGCATGAAACAATATTTTGTTCCGCGATTTATATATTATTCATTAAAAAAAAAGGTTTTTTAATATAATTTAATATTTCCTCTATTTCTGCATGAACTGATATTTAACTAAAATTAGTCTTAGTCTATTATTAACAGTTAGAATTTTAAAACATCAATTTTTATAATTTGTTTGATTATACAACATTTTATATGTACAATATCTAATATAACTTCTTTGAATACTTTGAAGAAAATATATGCAAAATCTTGCTCACATGTATTCTCTTGTTTCAAGGAAAACAAAAAATATGTAATTAAGTTTTATGACAGAAATCACGCATATTTATCCTAATTCATTTAATTTTAGTATGCGAGTTTCTGATTCGATATGAAATACTGGATTAGAAGAAACGTAGCCAATGAATAGTTCAATAATGAACACAGTAGCACATAATGAAAGTAATGAAACAAAAAAATGTTGCAGTGATATACTAGTAAAATAAAATATATTACAATGATAAGCAAATCCTTGTAAAAATTAATACAAGAAAAAGAAGAAAACGTTTTTCCTGTACAAGAATGAACATCTTTTATTGGAATAGGAAAAATTATAATTGGAAAATTTTCAAGGAATCAATAAATTCCTTAAAAATGTTTGAACTATAATTGACCATTATTATTGAACTATAATGATCATTGACATAGTTAATGTAGTGAATATATCAATGGTTTCCATGCTATATCTCTGAATTTTTGGTTAAAAATGGAATTGTTACAACATATTTTATCGTGAGGTCATTCCTAGGTAAAAGTGAATATTTCTCAGAATTATTTACTTTAACTCATATGATAATAAGGAATAAAATAATATATCCTCAACACATTATTTTAAAAATGATGTTGAGGAACTGTCTTTAATAAATTTATTCATATTGGTAGTAAAATATATTTTAAAAAACAGTAAGAAGTAGCTGTATAAAACCAAAAATATGAGCATAGGAAATATTTTTAGAAGCAAATTTATGAATTGTAATTAATGATTTAAAGAAAAGAGGAGATAGCAAGTGATTGAAGAATGAGGTTAATTATGCCAATATGTAAAAAGGGTGTTGAATTGGACTGCAATTAGTGAAGGGGCATCACTCTACTGAATATGTCATAGAATACCTTAACTTGCTTATTTGATAAAAAAATTAGGACATTTTGCAGAATATATATTGAGTAAGTGCTAGAATGAATTTCAAGTTGGCCAATCAGCACAGTAGAAATCCATATTGTACCAAATAAGAAAATGTTTATGAGTATAACATAGAAATTAGTTGTTTTATTTATTGATTTCTATCAGACCTTTGATAAAATCAAAATAATTAAGTTATACGCATATTAACCGAGCTGGAAATATCAATTAAGTTAATTAGACTTATAAAAAGCGTCTAACGTGCCTCGTAGCCCCCTGCAAAACGAGATAATTTATATTAACGTTGGTGTTAAGCAAGGTGACTCTTCATCAGCATTTATTTCTATTTTTGCACTCAAGTACATTCATAGCCTCCAATCATTATTTAATTGTGATTGGAGTAATCAGGAAATAAATTTTTATAGGTTCAACGGCTGTAAGTGCAAAAGTTAACTGTGATAATAATGCAATTTCATATGGATTATTTTAAGAAAATTAAGATTGTTCTTCTTTATATTTCAAGCTGACTATATTAAATAATTATGGCATGGTTAACAAATAATGAATATATACAGCAAAATAATGAATGATAATTTTAAAAAGCGAAATTATTCCTGGTTGTAGTACGATTACACGAATGATGTATTTTTCTGGTCACATTCAAGACAAATATGCTTTTATCATAGCAATACAAAGGAACGTAAAAATTCCAAAGATCTGTTTTGAATAAATAGTTAACACCAAATAAATAAAAAGATTGAAAGCATCTTCTGAGTTTCCTATTACAAGTATTGAGTCCTGTGACATAAAAGATGCAGCATACATTACATTTGTACTGTAGGATGTATTCCAAGTAATTTTTTGGACAGTTTCAGTGCTTCTGCCACTTAAGGGTCAAAACTGTGATTAAGATACATATACTGCTATTTCAAAATAATTGATGATAGTTGAAATAAACCTGAAAAAATTGTTTTTGATAACTATCATTGGGCCACCGAGTATGACTAATGAATTCAAAGGTTTTGTTTCATTCTTGGAAGAAAAGATGGGTCACGACGTGCTTTAGTTTCACTAAATGATTCCTCAGGAACTACTTTGCGTAAAGACGTCTCTACAAGAAATTGTATATGTGATGTATTAAGCCTCTACGAAAGTAAGAGTCAAATAATGGAAGCAGAATTTTCTCACTATAGTTTGATGGATTATTAGGGAAAGGAGTTATCATCATTGTATTCTTTCTCCAGAAAATATATTTAGAGAAGGATTTCTCCCCATGTCATAAATTATCAATTCATTTCTATTTCAAAAAAGGGTCAAATATACCAAGTTGTATAGTAATGAAAAGACACAATTTCATTTTATTTGTTAATATGACATGAAATTTAAAAATTTGAACAAAATTTAACAAAAATGTGAAATTAAACACTTTTTGTCTTATGGATACACGATGCTTTTGTTTAACGAACAACAAATTTCATTTACTTATGTTGGCTGCAAAAATGAAGTCAAATGGAGCATTAACAATTTAAATAACATTTTAAAAGTTCAAGACAAAACAATTCAACTCGTCATAATAAAATTACATTCAAATTTTAATATTTAAAGTGTAAATTTCATACAAACAATACATTCCTTATACAGAATTTCATCCATTCATAGCAAATGTAGTTAATTTTAAGCTTCTATAGTGATGTTTTCATAATGTTGTACTTAAACGAGATGTTTAGCTCATTACAACTATTTATTTGTAATTATTTTTGAACCACAAAATATATTATGCATTGATTTTCCTTGAGAATATTAACATTTATTGTGTACCGAAATAAATCAATTAATTACGAGAATATCATATTAACATTTAACTAGAATTTAAAGTGCTTAAAGAAATATATGTAAAGAAGTACATCTGTGACCCCAGAATTTTCACACATTCTCTATCCCTTTACATGTTCATAAATATATATATATTCAGAAAACGAGTATTTGCCTTTAGTGCCTTTCAACTCAATATCAAGAGAAGACAAAAAATAGTAATAAATCGGTAGGAAATCTTACTGCGAATGACTATCCGGAAGGAACGTGAGACAGGGATTTCTTGGCCAGGTCCACTAACCTCACAGCTGTAAGTGCCATCATCTATGCCAGGCTGCATTCCAGTTATGAGAAGTGTTCCATTTGGAAACACTCTTTGTCTCTGATTGATGGGAATAACTCTTTCGTCTATAAAGTAAACGTTCAATAAATAAAGTGCTATAATCATTTAGTAATTAAAATTATTCCCAATAAGCAAATTGCATAATAAAAATAATTTTTGCAAATTTGTTACAAACATTAAAAATATAAAATATTAAATCCATGACTCTATAATAAAATGAAAAGAATAAACTGCTGACATGTATTTTGTTGAATTTTCTTGAAAAGATTAATGAAGAAAAAATATTCCGAAATTTTTTGTTTTAAGTACTGTGTTACACTGAAGTAAAAATATTTTGCTAAACGAATATTTCACATTATTAATATTTATTTATTTATATAACATTCACAATATATACTTTAAAATGAATAATTGTCAGACTCATATGTTTAACACTTTTTTTTCTAATTACCAATCTTCATTTAAATATTTAACTATACATTCACTTTTAAATGAAGTTTTGAATTTTTTGCTTGAAAGAAAAAGTTCTATACATCTAAATATAATGTTTTTAAAAATTATTGCTTAAAATTTGAAAAAAAAGTTGCTTATCCTGGTTTAATGTGTTAATAGATTCTATTGATTTATAATTTATATAAATACTAAAAATATTCTCTAAAATAATTGCTGTGAGCAATAATAATAAATGCTAGTAGTGATGAAGAAACATATTTTTTATTTTCCATCATATATAATACTTAATATAAAAATGTGCTTAAGCTTTTTGTGAAAAAAAATAATAAAGAGTTCGAATTACTTAATGACACAAGTATTCTATCATATTCACAGCATTCAATCAATCATATAGGATATTCATCAAACATTGAATATCCTTATGTAAAATATATTTACCATAAACAAATATAAGATTATTATTTACTTTATTGTACTAGAAATCAAAACCTACTAGTTCTTAATTCAGTAATTTGTTTCCTTTTTTTGATCTCTCGATAATCTAAATCAAATTTTCAAAATTAGAATCAACAACTAAGCTTATGTTATTTACTTTTTAAAATATTGACATGACTACTAATGAGTCAATTAAGATTTAAAATTTTCAACGTTCTGTAATTTGAAAGTATTATATTCTTTTGGATTTTGTTATAAGAAAAATTCATTCTAATACGCATAATTTTATTCATAACTCAAAAATATATGGTGTAAATAGTTTAAATTTAAGGTAACGGAATAAAAAGAATTTTTAATAAAAAGTAACGGAAGATTTTTATTTTTTTAAAGCTGGTACTTTCTGTTTATCTGTTTAAGTGCTCAATTTAACGTTCAATAATGTGGAAAATTAATCTATCTATATATATATTTGTGAATGGGTTAACATGTATTGACACAAACATTAAAAGAATACTTCACTTTTTTGGAAATAAACATGTTTCTTTTTACTTATTTTCTCTTTTCTTGGTGGGTGAAGAACTACTCTCTTAGGAGAAATTAATCTACACTTGATGAAGCTCAGTATTTAAGTTGTTGATATATTGTCTTAACTAGTCACAAAAACTTTTATTCTATTATCTTGGGTCTCATTTTGTGATATACAAAAGCTGCTGGATATTTTAGCAACACAAATTCGTTAAGAGGGCAATGGATTAGATTAAAGTTAGGAAGCATTTTAAGTTATTTTTTTATTAAAGTTAAGTTTAATAATTCAAACTGCAAGTATTGCCTAATTTATGACGTTACATTTAATGGATACAAAAAAAAATTCTTATTAATGTGTATAACTTTTAGTGGAATCTCAATATATTTTGCTTTAAGGTAGTTAACCATCTTTTGTAACCAAACAACTTTAAATTTTGAAAGAAAATGATTGAAAAATTCCCTTAAGATGATATTTTTGTACATTATGGATTAATTAATTTGATTAATATTAAATATGTTCACAAAGTTTGCGATAAATTTTCTATTAACTTGTATTTTAATCCTTAGCAATATGTCTAGTTTAGCAATTTTAACTAAGAATCTTTATCTATAACTATATCTATCTATCTATCTATCTATCTATCTATCTATCTATCTATCTATCTATCTATCTATCTATATATATATATATATATATATATATATATATATAGCACACACACAAGCACTTATTATTAAAAGACAGTTTGTCTCATCTTTAATAACTGTACTTCATGGAAAATTATTCATAACCCTAATATTTACACATTTAAGGTACTTGGTGAATATTTTAATTAGAATCTGATTCAAAATTGGTTGCTCTGTATCCAAATATTTTTCTCTGCTACATGTTGTTTTTTCATAGTTGCTACAGTTTTCATTATATTTTGTTAGTATGGTACATTTTTCTAAATTCCATCAGAGTTATATGCTTATAATTTAAAATAATTTTTTTATTCTATAAAATTAAAATTTTAGTAACTTTCGAATAATTTTTAGATTGGTTTTATAACAAATAATGAGTATTGAATTTTATCTAATCTACGATATGATAAGGTCCCTTTTTAAGAAATTTGAAGTTAATCGTGATGTCATTGGTAACTTCGTAATTTAGTAATTAGAATGTAGGCAATATTTCATACTATCATAATTATTTCGTTTTGCTAAACATTTTTTAAATGTCAGCATTTTCATAGAAATGTAAACAATAATTTAATAATAATGCAGAAATAATATTTCAAAGCTGTAAACAATAGTTTAAAAAACAGGAAACATGCTAATTAGTAAAACACATTAATTTATTTATAACAATTTATTCAAGTGCTAATTATTGCGTAATTTTAATAACAATACATACTGCACTACAAAGATTTTTCTAAGTTTAAAAATTTACTGTACATCTCGTAAACCTTTTAAAATATATTGATTCCAATTATATGTAACATTTAGGATTTCGTTAATGAGTTATATTATTATAATATTATTAATTTATAATTTCATAAAATTTTCTTATAAGATCAGTAATTTTGAGATTTTATAAAACATGTCAATTCGTCTTATATATTTTATTTTTAGCGTTCATTAAAGAAGTTTATTTGACTTTTTTTTGTAAATTATTTTGTAGGATATTTGTACACAACTTTAATTTTAGCAGTAATTTATTTTGTTTTCCAAATATCTTATTTTTTAAATTTTTCACTTTATTTTGCAAATCAAGAAAAAAATATTTTCAAATGTTTCTTAATTTAACATAAGAATATTATAGACTCTTACCCTTTACCCTATTTTAATTACATTTAAAAATAAAATGAATTAAAAAAAATCGCAATTTTTTATTTAAATACGAAGGATAGTATGAAAACTATAAAATTCTACCTCTTAAAATGTAATTTACCCTCGAGTTAGAAACTTAGTCTTCTTAAAATTAAATCAAATCGTCCAAGCAGAAGAGAAGAGTAACAAAATACTATGAAAACCAGGTTTTGTGAAACAAATTAAATGGAATTGTTTTTTTGCTTTTAAAGACTCTGAACTGTTTGAATAAAAGTAGACTTTATGTACTCCTTGCTTTGTAAATAAATCGGGTTTTTTTTTTTAACTAAAGAAATAAGAAATGGGGAGGAACATTAGTAAGTGCAATATTTTATTTTTTTGACATTGTTTAAACTACATGTAACATAAAATAAAATATGCGAAAAGATTCCATGTTACTTGAAGTCACTATTCTCATTTAATAATTAAAAAATACCATTTTCTTTCCATAGATTTATGAAGAAATCTCCAGAAAATAACATTGTTGTTTGAGAAATTCTTTATTCACGGAAAACAATTTTATTTTGCCTTAGAGCAACACATTTAGTTTTTTTTCATTTTGTGGAATATTTTCGTAGTCGCATTGAAGTATTATTTTCGTTCATTCTAAAATATTATCACATTTTTATTTCTCTGCGATTGAAATTTTTCAGATTGTAAAAAATTTAATAAAAATTTATATAATAGCAACTACCTTTTTATATTGTAGTGGATTTAAATTAATATGATTTAATTAAATATTTGCCTATTAATAAAATCAAATAACAAATAAATTTTGAAAAGTTTCTAAAAAGATTATTACTTTATATTGTTATGAATAAGAGTTTATTGATAGTTGTCTTCTAAGTTATTAAAAAAATTAAGTCAGTGAGTAAAAATGTTTCAAAGAGCTGTTTTTGAAATTTACATATTTGAGGATTATATGCTCTAATATATTATTTTATGCATTATTATAATATATATTATTTTATGTCGTCTATTTGACAGAGAATTATCAAGTTAAAATAATCTCATATTAGAACGAAATCGATGAGTTTACAGTTTCTGTTTCTTTATTGATTATTTTGGTCTGAAGTTGAAGCTTTCCTTAAACATTCACATATTTTATTGCTTGAAATGACTTTAGCACAATAATAGATATACTGTTTCTGTGTGTGTGTGGACCTTTTTTTTATTTGAAGTGTCATTAATTGGAAATAAATCTTTTAAAAGAACGTATAGTTGGCTTCTAAAGTCTTAATATCCCTTTTTGATAAATTTTTTTTTAAGTTTGTATTTTTTCCTCTCTACAGTTGTGTATTAAATTTATATTTAATAAAAAATTTATTACAATTTATTTTAAAATATTTGTTTTTTATAAGGATTTAACAGTACTCACATGTAAAGAAATCAAAGTTACTCTTTAAAATTTTAGTCAACAAAATTTATAGTAAAACATCTAGTTTTATTTTACTTTATATTAGGTATCTGCAAACATACGAGTCAAATATATTTACTAAGAAGTAGATGAAAAGTGCTGAACTTAAATAATTTAATATATTTAAAAAAAGAAAATCTAAAATTTGTGGAGAAATTATTGGATAAAAATACAGTGGTTCTTAAATTATGAAATTTTTAGAAATTCATTAAGATTAATCTATTTCCAAAGTTCCATCGCAATGTAGCACCTCAGAATATTTAATTTCATACATTTAAATTATTTTATTATTCATGCAGTAATTTCAATATTATATTTTCAGAAATACTCCATATATTTTATTTAAGAAATATTTTGATATAACTATTATCTCTCAATACGATACCTAAAAAAATTCTTTTAGTAAAAATAGTAGTACATTATATTAAGCCTTATTTCATGACATGTGGCCAATATATTTTTATCTTTAATCAAAATGTAATAAATAATGTTATTAAACTCCAATAAATGAAAGATATTAATCTATTTATCAAATTCTTAGTTATTCGTATACCACTATGATTATTGTTATTTTTTATCAATCCTAAAGAAAAAAAAGGAAAGCAGATTGCAGATATTGATTTTTATCACAGTACATTCGATCTATTACGGGAAACGTAATTGCTTCAGCGTATTTCTCACTTTCGAGTCAATGTCACAGAATGAAGAAGAAACAATGAATCAACGTCGTATAAAGATGAGATTTCTTCTTGCTTCAATTTCTCAAAATGATTCTGAAAGCCGAGACACCATCTTGAATTTATGGCTATCGATTAAATCTGTATCATTATTTCGTGGCTTTTTTTCCATCATCGTTATTGGATATTCCCATGAAATATGTATTAGGAAATTCAGTGGCTTTGAAATTGCAGTTGGTTGATAGAGTAGCCAGAAGTGAAGATATTTTATTTGAAGCGTGAATGTCAAAGTGTTTGAGTTAAAGTACGTTTACAGAGAAATATTTGAGTAGCTCGTATTTCATGACTATAAATCAAGTGAATTTTTTTAAAAATAATAAAAAATATTTTATAAAATAGTTTATAAGGGAATTCTAAAATAGCTTTAATGAATTGAACGATTTGATATAAGGAATAGAATTTGATTACTAAGTTAAAATTTCTATTTATTCAAAGAAATAAGGTAACGATTAAGTTTTGGAAATTTCAAATTTATGCTAATATTTTAATGAAAATACCTCTTTCTTTAAAAGTTCTTCAAATGCAAAAGTTATTAATAAATCTGCCTATTTGGTTAATAGGGTTGAGAATCAACTAGAAATCATGTAAATCATTTTCAACTGAATTAATTTACATACAAATTAATTGAAAATTGCTCTGATCTATTGTTATTAATATTGTTTACTTTTATAGTAATGAATTTAGGTAGATAAAATTAAAATAGTCCAAAATAATTTTCATATGATTTCTAAATATTTCCATTTAGTTTTGTTTAAATTAGATAAAAATTGCTTAATTAAATGTACGTGAATATTTTTATTCAAGCACATTTGAATAGAAAGTTTTCATGTGCATTAAATTATACCTTTTAAGTTTAATTATAATTAAATAAAAATATACAAGATAACAACTTGATATTTATAAGAATAAGTGATTTTTGTAGTATAAATACAGAAGTAGTGGATTTATGAATTACACTAAATTTCAGATTCTTTTGTTTTATTATTCTGAATTTCATAATGAAAATTAAAATTTAAAATATTATAAGCTTTTTTAATACATTCATTTATACTTCATATATAATTTTATTGTTATTTTAAGTTCACTCTTTAGCAAGAATCAAAATTGTGTTATGTGAAAATGACTGTTTTCATTGAAATTACTTTAAAGGAAACAGCAATTTTTCTTGAAATCAAATATGAGTATAACTCATTTACAGGTAATGAAACGAGAAAAAAATTGAAAACTATGGTCCACATCAGTAATAAACAATTCCTCATTAAATAATTACTAATTGCACTGTAATCACTGATTGATTAAATATCTTCACATAACATTTCCTAATGTAATTCGGAGATAAATTTAAAAAGCATTCTTCAACTGTTATTCCAAAATTGAGATATTTTAGGGAGATTTTAAAAGATGTTCTAAGATATCCTAAACATTGCCGATTGGTGAATAGTTTGGTAATCTTATTAATCAAAGAAGGCTATTAATCATGCTGTGTCAGTCCAAACTTAAATAAAACCGTTTTCAGCAAAGTGGAATTACTTTGCTTAAAACTGTCCCCAACATAACCTATGCCACTGGCCACTGTATGGAATAAATATGCAATTATATTTTTAAAGTTGTGGTTAGAATGACTTCTATTGGAATGAACCAGCTATCGTAGGAGTATATAAAATATACCATCACATCAGATGATTGCTGTGATAGTGTATTTAATGTATGTATTTTTCGTACACATCATCTCGGATTCTTCATACACGATTGCATTAATCATTTGACTTAAGAAAAAAGCTGGATCTGTATCGCTGAAGTCTATGCAAAGCTTATTTGTAAGTAGAAATGGTGAACTGAATTGATACTCTGCTGTTTATTTCTCGTTATCTGTTAAGTAAAAGAAAGGTGATCAAACGAAAGTTGTAAATATGACCTTGTCTTAGCTATAATTTAGAGAATGTAAAACAACAATCTACAAGGGATGTAGAATTAACTAAAACAAGTTGATAGGTTATTCGACATCATTGTAGATCGATACAGATAACGCGGATTGATAATTTACGGCAATTTGCTCCTAGTAAGCTATCATCCACTCTTTTCTTCCAAATTTATACTTTGGCATTCTAGAACCTTCAGTTCTCCAATATGTTCTCTGAGGCACTTTAACGTATAATTCATGTCAACAAAACTTAGTAGTCGTTTTAAGGTATCTTCAAAAATATAGAACAATATATTTTAATGTATTTATTTATAAATAATGTTACGTGTTTCTTAAAACAACTTAGTAAATTGCAGGAATTATGAATTTTGAGCATTTGCTACATGTTTTTAATTTCATTTTTAACTCTGTTTAACTCATGTTTTAAGCTCATGTGAAAATCAAATAGCATTTTAAAAATAAAAATAATTAGATTGTGATAAATAATAAAAATTCTTAAGAAGCAAATATAAAATCAGCGAAAACAAACTTAAAAATATGACTTTACTACGCTGGATTAAATTTAGAAAATAATTTTTGATTTTAAAAAATAATGTTAAAAGCAGGAGTTTTTAATAAATTTGTGAAATTTATATTTTTGCTCCATAAATTATAAAACATAATTTGTAAATTATTACAGTATTTGATTTTCTGATAAAATTTGTATTATTATTTGAGAACATGATATTTTATTCATTCCACGTTTTTTTCCCATAAATTGCGTGATTTATTTTCATACTAAGGTATGTAATTAGTTTGTATATGTTAGGAAAATTAATGATCTCCTGCTTTGTTTGAGTTAGATTCATTATAACAAATTTAATGAGAACTATGAATTTTATTAAATACTAAAAACATCCATGTTCTAATTAGTATTATATCAAGGAAACCGTTATAATAAAGAATTAATCTTTCACCCGTTACCTTGAATATTTTATCATGAGAATTTTGAGTGTAAAATATGATGTGTATAAAATATGCATCAGGTGAGTGTAAAATATGCATCCTTTCTAACTACGTTTGAGTAAAATAATCTAAAATTCTCTTCACAAAACAATTATTTGTATTTTTAAATGATGAAGTATTTGGAAACTAATAAATAATAAGAGTTAGCATTTTTGACAATTCTCATTTAAATTTTATAATCTATTTGTTTTTCTTATGACATTGATGTTTAGGTCATTTGAAGCGTTTAAATGCATAAAATGTATCTATACACTGAAGTATAATTACATTCTCATATTCGCAGCAATATTTACATAGCTTTTAAATATTTGTTTTCTTCTTTTATTTTCAAGAAAAGATTGTTATAGTAAGACATACATATAGCCTTTTAGAATAAAAAAAAATCCATTGATGTATATTTCATACTGATTAAATAAGTTGAATTTTGAAGTTTAACCAATGAAAATTTAATATTTCTAGTGATTTGATGCTTAAATATTAATACTGAATGCGCGAAACAATTTCAAGTATATTATAATTCAAATGTATAATTACGATAACATGTTTCATAATTCTGTGTAATCTCTAAATTCAATCAAGAGAGAATTTATAAATATGTAATTTATAAAAATGTGTAAATTTTTAGAGGAAATATAGATAAGTTTCTTGCATATTTACCAAGAATATAATATTATGGTATATATATAAAAATATTCCATAATTATAAAGGTTTTATAATATGTGACATTTTAATTTGCTCATTAATTTTTTTCATATAAAAAAGAACATAAATTGATATATTTTTTAATGACCATTTTAACAATGTGTAGAACATTAGATTGATAAAGTAGTTTTTCATTATTAAAATGGGGAAAAAATAAATGAATTTTTTATAGTTACCGTGGAATTGGATTAAAGATAAACACTATAAGACTAAACCAAATTAGAAATATGAAAATAGCTCAAACTATGTTTATATTTTAAATTTTGATAATATTTTAAAATCATTTTATCTTTCAGTAATTCAATAAAATTCATTTTAATGGGAGGAATAATTGTATAAAATTTCATGCAAATATCCAAATTATTTTACGAAGCATTTTTAAAACTATAATTTAGATTACAATTTATATTTAACAAATGTAAATTATAATTGAGGATTCTATTTTATTATTTAATGAATAATTGTTAATGAAAATATTATTATTTAATTATTAATAAATAAAATGATGATTTTATTATGCTGTGAATTGCGTCATTGAATATGATAATTTAAATTTATTATATTAAATTAAAACTATGTTTTATTTTTCTATCAAAATTTAAAATTAAAACTTCTAAATTTTCGATTGGATATATCCTTTATAACAGAAATCTAAGGAAATTTTGTACATACTTATAAATTTCGCATCCTATTTCATTAATTTATAGAAGAGGACTTAAAATAATAAATTCAGCACTTATTATCAAGATAAATACGGCAGAAATTGGCTTCATCTCAATCCTGTCCTTAAGGCATTCACTTTAATTTAGCAATTTCATCAGAAATGCACCGAAAATGACAAATATGCCTAATCAATTATATCTGCCTTGGAGTCATACTGCAGGAATTTAGATACCACAACATTGACCAAACTTGAAATGTAAACGAATGCCTCACATTGGAGTTTGAGAATTATGTTTATTAAAACGCCCTTTATATAGTGAACTAGAAATACTTCAGAAATTTCAGTTTTGACCTGGAAAACAGTTTGGGAATTGTACACAAGATGATAATATTTTTGTCTTTACTTTAGTTTACACAATTACGTAAAATTTACTGTATTAACTGTGTAATTAAAACACTCCTCTTTAGTCATCTTCATAAGAGATTTTAGAAAATCTTATTTTTAGCTAGCAGTTTGCTTAAAAAAATCTTTTATTATTTTAATTCTCTGTAATTTCTTTAATTCTGTGTCATTTGTAAGTACTTAATGATAATGTATGAGGAATTATGTTGTTATTATTGATTTGATGTTGGAAAATAATATAAAACAATGTTTATATGGCTGGATAGTATGATTAAAGGGTATATCTATAGGGTGATCTATTTAAAAAAAGAATTTTGTATTTGTTTTTGTATAATCACCATTTATAATAATATTTAGCAAGACTTTCAACCTCCTTATTTATTTAACATGCCAATATTTAATGATAAGCATACTTTCTTATTCAAACCACATTTTTTAATAAATTCGCATAAGCATCCTTCTTAATTTTTAATCCGTACAAATTATTTTAACCTGTACAATTAATTTGGATGAATCATCTGCTAATTTCAACGTTTTTATTTTTCTGCTCTTGAAGCTTGTTTTTTTTTATTTTGGGCTATAAGAACTATCTTTACACATCCAAAAGATTGGTGTGTATTTTTAAGGAGAACAGAAATAGGACCAATATTTTCGCTGAAAACATCTATTCTGAAGTATACGTGGACATAATTTCAATATTTTATACACTAATGATGCATAATTGTTAGTGCTGGTTACAGCAAAATAGAGTCACTTCTCATACGTCATAAATAAGAATAGAAGTGCTTAAGGAATTTTTTGATGATTGTTTAATTTCAATTGGCTTTGGACTCTAAAGTAACTAGACCTTACCCCATTATATTTCTTATGGATTTCCCTCAAAGATATAAGATCGTCAAACATTGGTGAATTAAAACAAATCGTAACTGGAGCTATTTGATCAATATTACTAACAACGTTGCAAAGCGTTTGAAAATTTGCTTCCACACTTAAAGAAAATTCATATTCTTATACGAACTTCAGTGTTAGAATGTTGACACATCCATCAGATATGAGGTTAATAAAAGATCAACGGATGCTTTTATAAATTGATAAACTTGTAAGTGTATATTCCTATATAATATTTATTTTGATATCTATATATTCATATTCACATCAAATATTCCCGTGAAAATAATCTTTAAAATTTTTACCAAGAAATAAAGATTTGTTTTGAAAAATAGCGATTTTTTAATAAAAGATTATCTTTCAAATTGTGTTTTATTTATTGAATTTTATATTAGTGAATGAAAATATTTAATGCACTAATTTTCATCTTGGCGTTAAAAAATAATTTTACGTTTAATTAAAGTTCAAAGCGATATAGTAAATATTCATTGAGTATATTTAAATTTTATTTTTGTAACAGCATATGTTTGTTTGTAGAAATAAATAATTAACTAAACAAAGTAAGAAAACTACTTTCAAATTGAAAATTAGTAAAAGAAATTATCTTTTTGTCAACTAGTGTGTATTTCTTTCTTACTCAGGAGTGAAAGAATTATGCTAGGTAAAATAAATTTTTTGACAAGCAGGTAAAGATGAAATTATTCGATTAATAATTTAATATATCTACTAAATTACAAGTAAATTTTCTATAACTATTTAAAGTAAAAACTGTGAGTATATAATTAAGTGTATATAAAATTTTACATAATTCATTTTAAATTTTTAGAAAGTCTCTCATTATGTAATATTTTTCAAGATTTTGAAATGAATGTATTAAGGTCCTACAAATTTTATAATTAAGAAATTCTAAAAGTCAAACTAACTTATACCAGTATCACATACATTGGAGTGACATGCCGTCATTCCATAAAAGCTCTTTTGTTAAGAACTCACATTTGCATAGTTCGTGTCAACATTAGCAGTGGCCAAAATGTACCATGCTGCCTATAAAATAATTTAGTAGCGAAAGGATTGATTATATCGCTAAATGAATGTTCAAGACAGAAGAGGCAAACTCAATTTCAGCTGACTGATGTCAAAGGAAAGTACTTTACTTATTGCTTAAAATGCAAATTAGGAATATGCCCACGCTTTTGAAGGCCCTCATATTTAATGCCACATTCTCTCTCTTTCAAGTTGGTGTGTATTTGTAGAGAATGTAAAGTTTCCTTTTACTTCAACGACTGACTATAATGAGAAGGGATATCTCAAGAGGGACTTTTTTCATCTTTTGACAGCGAGTAATTAGTAATGAGACTGGAATTTGTACCAACTACATGCATTTTACGCTTCGACTCAGCTCCAACTTAATTTATTGAATTATTTTCTAACTTCAACACAGTAATACAAATCGTTACTGTGTTTTGAAGCTATAACTCAATCTTACATACCTCAATTTTGTTTTACTTAGCGCTCTAACACTTTCTAGCGCAAATTTATTAAATACATTATACAGTAGAACGTTAATAGGGTTAACTAATTCTCACGCACAGATGTTAAATATTATTTTTAATCGCACTAAGAGCACATTTCTGCAATACCTTCTTTCATTTCTCAATTTAATAGATTTTTAGAAATTTTACTAAAATAAAATATGTCGTAAATGTGATTCTGATGTTTCGTAAATATTGATTATGAATTAACAGAAGACAATTTAATTTTATTTCATGATAATGTTTAAGTCGTGTGTTGCAATATGTTTCGACTAGCTGTGTTTTGCATCTGCCAATATTAATAAATTTGTATCTATCAATAGCTGTAGAATACAAATAACCACATGTTTTGAACTATATTTTCTTATATTATAAATATAACTGAACTAATTAAGAATTATTTTAGTACAACAATTTTTACTAATATTTTTAATGCTAAACTTAGATGAGAAAATATAGCTTACGCAAGTGTACCAAACCATTTCTTTACAATTGAATAAATAACCATAATACATTAAATAGGATTAAATTAGGAAGCAACTATAAACGTTATTTTTAAGTAATAAAATTATAATGCATTTTCTATCGTAACAATTGTAATCTGATACAGTAAATTTACATTTTGAATAAACTTTTCCAATCATTAGAATAGTTTGGATACATAAGCTGTTATTTTACAATCATTAATCCTTTTCTTCTGATCCAGTTTAAAACATTGTTTCCCCATATAAGTAAATTATTAACTTTTAAGCATTTTCAATTTTTAATAATATTTCACATCCTAAATCAAACATGAGAGTGAAAATAAAAATATCCAATGGAATTTAATAACATTGTGAATGTACATATTTTTTGAAAATAACTGTGCATAAAAGGTAAAGTATAGATTACAAAATTTTATTCAAAATGAAAACTTAAATAAGGGTATTAAAATTTTTGCAAACATACTACTATTGATCTAAAATAAGTTTTTGAGTTTTAAATCAGCATGCAGAAGATTGTTTTGATGTTAAGCGGTTTCAAGTTGGAACATCATGTATAAATAATATTAATAAATTTAAGTTTTAATAATTCCGTTTAAAAGATATCAATATAATATATTATTCTTAAAATTTATACTTTAAAGAATTTACTTGGTGGATCCCATGAGAAAAAATTAATGACTTCTTAGTTAAAAGCCATTAGCAAGCACAGTACAAGCAACTTTTCCTCAGAGGTACAACTTAAAGAAAGAGAAACTATTCAAATAAGACGAAACAAAAAGTGAAGTAGAAGAAAAAGTCCAAAAGAGTCTTTTAGTAAGACTTTTTAAATTACAAACGGAGATAAAAGTAAGTTTCCTCGAATGAAACTAATTTAAATTTTTCCAAAAGCGTATCTCATTGCACAAATTGATGTTTTAAATTGAAAACCAGCAGTAATTACAGCAAAAACTGGAAAGTAGACCACACAATTTGCTAGATTTTATTTTCTCTCTTTTCAAACACAGTCGCAAATAAAACTGGAACTATATTTTTTTAATTATACACTGGAATACCAACTTTTTTATTTTTTTTACAATTGCTTTGCAGTTAAGAAGATATCACTATTACTTATAAATTTAAGCTCCCATGGAAATTAATTTTCTCATTTTATTTGCTTAACTTCAATCTAATAATCATACATAATTAGGTTTTATGCTGGAATGCCAGAGAAAGAAAAATCATCCAAGTAGAAAATCTTCTCTGGTGTGTAACCAGGATGTTTTTTAAAGCTCAGTGAAAAAAGCAAACATTAATTACAAAAGAATTATTATGAGTACATAATTTAGTATCTTTTACTTATATCATAACAATGTAAGTATTTTGGTAAAAAAATTTATTCATCCGAATAAAAGTGTTTTACCGATAAAACAGTAAATAATTAAGATTGGTATTTTGTAAGATACTTTCGTTTAATTCAAGCATTAAAAATATTTAATTTTTCTTTCCTCCCAATATTTACAATCCAACATATTCTTTAAGCATATAATCTTAAAATAAGATGACCAAACTACTTGGTATTATACATCATATGTTAATATTATATTTACGAACACTAGTATTTGGGTAACTTTTAAGGCGCACAATTATCTTTCTTAAAAAAGGAAAGTAAAAATATTTTTCCTGCCAAAATTACATTGTTCAAAAATGATTAATTAAGAATTGGTAATACGAAAATACACAAATAAATAAATATATCAAAACTTCATATTCATTTAATTAAATTTTAATTGAATGAAAAGCTTTATGTAAGACATCTGTTTAAGTCATAATATTAATAAGTTTATTCAAAACTTTTCATATTTTTATTAATATTTTCAAACATATAGAATTTAAATAAATATTAAACTTTATAAATATTAACTTTTTTAAGAAATAAATTGAGTTTTAAGTTGATATCTTTTGAAGATATAATATAGAATAGTTATTTTAATTAAATGTAAATAATGATAGCTTTGAATCATTCAAATGTCAAATAATTCCTATTTAATGAAGTTTTGTAATATTCTTTCTTGACAAGGAAAGAATACTTCACCCCTAAAAGTTAAAATTCAAACACAAGTAATGTAAATACTCATTTTATCAGCTGATAAAAAAAAAACGGATTAACACGAATATGAAGAAACTATCTTCCCACACTGATTATATCAACAGCAGTGCTTTGCAAGAGTGCTCTGCGATTAGTGCTTCTACCTATCCCAATGAATTATGCAAAGTGAATCAATACACCTTCCTTTTTATTGTGATTGGTTATTTACGATGCTCTTCTTTGCAAATGGTTTACGCCGCCAATTTACGTCATACGTGTCTCATTCCAACGCATATCAAGGTTTTTCCATGCTCTGATCAATTTCCGCCCGAAAAAAGTGGGTGTTACCATTTGAAATTTTCGAAATTTTGTCCATGTAACAGTAACTGGGAGAAATTTATTGTTTTAAATCATCACAATCAGACTCCATGCATTCAATATATATATATGTTAATAATTATTAAATGAAAGAAATGAATTATTTCCGAATTAAGCATTGGATACATTTTTCTTTTGCATCGAGCATACCTTGTTTTTCTTTATATTAACACTTTTGTCACCATATTTTTATTTGCCTTCTCTATAGATTGAAATTTAATATCTGCTGTGTAAATTGAGCATAAATCTCTTTAATACATTCTTGTAAACATTAGCTATCTCTTTAATACATTGTTGTAAACATTAAAGGAAATCGCTGTCAAAGATTGAAAATTTCAAATAAAGAAATGGAGTAAACTTGTACGCTTATTTTTTACGATTTAAAAACGAAAAGGTTGATTAAGTTAAAAATATAGGTTAATTTTGTGCTGCATAAAATTTTACTTATAGTTTTATGAGTTAAATATACACTAAATATATGTTTCTCTAAAGTCTTTATGTGTTTACAGGCATTTCGTAACAGTCTAACAAGTTTATAGACTGAAAGCTTTATATTATAGCTTAAAAATCAAAACTAATTCAATGGAATTTAATACTTTTAGTGTTAAAACAGATAATAGCTTTAACTGTTAAAAATCCACAACTCCAAAAATTACTTAAAAACGGTCATTTGTAAGAAATTTACACCATATCATAAAATATGCGCCAAAAATGATGGAGAAAGAGCTTATGAATTAAATTATCTGATCAAGTGTACAATCAGTAGAAGAAACTTAATTATGGAATACGATCATTCAAAACAATCATAATAGTGTTAATTTATCGTGATATTTTATTTGTTACATAGTTTCCGCTTAGAAATTCAAGAGTTTGATTTCCATCTCAAAAGTAAATGTTTGTGTTAGTTAGAAATCCTCTCTAAGCCATTAGAGCCAGTTGAATAAGACCAGGTATGCCGAAAGTAATTCTAGAGACAAACAAATAAACAAATTATTCTGCATTTGAGTAATTACCTAGCAAATATCCGAAGAGAAATATCGAGAATGTCATCATTTATCTTGAAACACATAAAATATGATCAACTTAAGTTTATTCTTTGAATTACATAAAATGCTAATGCGCTGAAATGTTTACTATTGAAAATAATCATATAAGCCGTTTGTTTTAATCGTTTATAATAATCGTCCGATATTTTCAATTTACAGAGGGTTATTGCTTTTTGCTATGATGTAAAAATTTCAATGAGTATCAAGAAATTACTTCAGTAGAGCTTGACATTTTTTGTTACATGCTGAGTTGCACGAAATTATATGAATCACATCATAAAAGTGATTTAACAAACAGAAATGGAAGGTTGATAATGCACCAATCTCTTTCACAGATGTTTGATTTTTAATAACACGATTTGTCTTCCATCCGAATTAAAAAATCGTGTTTTACTTTTGGACAGCCCTGAATTAAGCACCTGATTTAAATATAAGTTGTTTTTTTTGACATTATGTGAGCAATATGTTTATAGCTGGCCACTGTATCGCATACTTCGTTTTCCTTTAAAATGCTTCAGCAAAAAAGAAGATTCTAATGAACAGGGAAATTATGATTATTGTTTTTCCTGCATTTAATCTCAAATATCTATCTTTAGAATCAATGTAAATTTAATCTTTTTCAGCAAACCATGTGAATGACGTTAATTTGGAATTGTTTCCAAAGTTGATTAATCTTACTGTTTAATTGGTCATTTATGTTTGCTTTTGATTTGAAAGCAATTTCTGGTAAATTTCTAATCCGATATTTATCTAAAAGTTTACTTCAATGTAAAAAGTTATAAATGATTATTTTCTGATTTCTTATACCAGTACAATAGGATAAGATCCACATTACTTTCTATCACTTATTTATAATTTCATTGATGAGGATATTCTATAAGGATTGATTATTAATTATCATTGGAAAATTCAATATTAAATACATCTTTATTTATTTAAGAAAACTTTATAATCTTTAACTTAAATTATATTTGTATTAGCTTAATTTTCAAATGAGTTATTGTAACTTTTGCAATTTTTCTATTACTTATGCATCAGAATGCATTAAAAGTGCTTCAAATTTAATCATACAATAAATTATTATGTTACAAACTATGAAAAATTATCTTTGTTATCTGGCTGTACCAAGATAACGTTTCAAATTTCAAATGTTCGTTAGAAACTGTCACAAACTTTCAAATTTTTGTTTTTTTTATGGCATAATATCTCATTAAATAAAAGTTCAGATAAATATGGAAATTCATTATAATTATGCATGTAAAAGACTTTTATTAATTATTATATATATAGCCATTATAATCATTCCTAAATTTAAGTTATGATTTTATACTCATATATAAAATTTCACCTAACAGTCGTTGTGTGCCTAATATTATTCACATATTTATATTATTTAACTTACGTATTTATAATTTATTTAATTCAACTCTTCTTCTTGGAAATAAATAAAAAAATCTGATTTGTATTTCAAATTTTAAATTTTAGATAATAATTTATTTAACTAAAAGAATGTATATTTAATATATTTGATATTATCGTTTTTTGCTTTTAAGTAATTTTAATTACCTACATAACACTTGTGATTTTTATCATTTTAATAGAAAAATAAGTCATTTTAATAGAAATAGAAAAATAAGCCATTTTCGTCACATTTTAAAAAACATATTTAAGTTCTAAGAGAGAACACTTAATTTGTTTTAAATAATTCATTAAAAATTGCATACATTAATACCCTGAAATGTAATTGTAATGATGTAATGTAATGGAAAAATCAAAAATACGTGACGTGCTCTCTTTTATAGCGTACAACTTGTTTCTTCTTCAAAAAAGTACCAATATATTTATTGCAAATGCGAATAAATTCTATTATTTCTACTCATAAAATTTAGTTATTTTAATTCAAAATAAGGTAATATATATACATATAAGAAAGTTTTTTCAAAATGCATTTTCGTAGGAATGAAATTATAAATAATATTTAAAAATATTAAAATGATGTTAACATTGAATTAATTAAATTTTTTTCTGCATTCAACTGATCCTTAATTTCATTAAATTTTGAAAGATTAATTAAATAATTTGATTTAACCAGTAACTGCATTTAAATATAATTTATTAAATAATAATATTTTCATTAAAATTTTGTTTTCAAAGTAATATATTCAAAATTTATTAATTTAAGATTTATGGGACAACCATGTTATATAAAAAAAAACTCATGAAAGTTTAATATTGCACTAAAAATCATTTTCTTTACATTGAAATAGTGACTACTAAATCTTAACTTTACTTAATCTTAACTTAACAAATAATATCCTTTCAATTGAGTAAATAAATATTATTATCAATATTTGTATTTTACGAAATATGATAAACTACTCAAAGTACCATTTCTAGTGGATAGCTCAACAGCCAATTGAAATTGTATTTGACGTGAAATTTTCATATATTTCCTTCCGGTATATATGACAATTTTTTTAGAAAAATAATCATGTTCACTTATAAAGGTGGAAAACTAGCGAAATTCCTAGCCTCCACTGTAGAAGATGATCACGGAGCAAGTGTACAATAAATACAAAAATATTCCAAAATAAAAGGAAATATATTATTAATAAATTAATAATTTTATTTCACATTTAAAAAAAGAAAAATGAATATACTATAGCTCTAATATTTAAATTAAAACTTTATCTCATTCTTTTAAACTTAAACTACAATTTCTCCCCATACGTTAATTTTTTTTTAGGTTTTTCTAAAAAAATTAAAAACTTCAAATCTAATTTTACTTATTAAAATTCTTAGATTTAAGAGTAACTCCTTTATTCTTATTTATGTTTTAGGAATTAGATCTTGTCTTATGTTCAACAATTCTTTCAGAGCAATTGCTCTTTTACAGCAATTGTTTTCAGCAATCAGTTCTTCGTAATCTCTTTCTGATCTTGTCTCCATCTGTTACAATTTTATTTGAAATTGAGCCCGTAAGCCATAGGAAAAAAGATAAGTTTATAAAATATATTTTTAAGAAAAAGTAATACAGAACTTATCTTTTTGGACACAATTTGCTCTCACATTGTCTATTAACATGCAATTAAACTATTTCATGACAAGTATGAAATGGAACATTATATTAATTAAACTCCAATCTATCCAATTTTTTGTACTTTTATTTGAAATAGTTTCTAAGATTAGTGTTGACACAAAAACATGTAAAATATGCTTTCGAAGAAAAAATAAAATAAGAAATAAGCTCCATGACTCGGGCAAAGTGAAAGCTGATTTATAACAGCATTGATTTTCAATTTAGCAGTTTGTGGGTGTGATTTCCTCTCTAGTATGTTTGTAGTAATTCAAAATTGACTTCAAGCCACGAGTTCTAATCGAACAACTCCGTGCATAGCAATTACCTGGATATTGACAAGCTAAGAGTCCAGATGTTGTGTTAAATAAATTGTTTAAATTTTTTGCTAAATTAAGTGCATAAGCTTAATTAACAATTCTACCTTGAAGGTTAGTTTTGCACTCAAATTTATTCATAAGTTAAAAACGTAATGTTTTAGGCGACTAATATTGTTTATTTTAAACATCATTTAAGTATAAAGTTTACTATACTATTTGATTCCATTAAAACTTCATACTTTTTCAAAATACACTGCTTTTCTAATATTTTTTCAACTCAAAATAATTTTAAATGTTCATAGCTAGTAAATAAAAATAAATATGGAACAAAAACTTACTTTGATTTAAATAAATAATGTAATAAATTTTAAACATATATATTTCACTTTTACTCTTAATATCCTGATCTTTATGTATACTTCAAAATAAAAATGATTATAAAAATCTCAAAGTTAATAAAGATTTTTCAGATCATTTATACTTTAAATAAGCTTAACAAATCTATTGAATTATGGTTTTTGCCTTTCGAAACTTCGTGCTCAATTTTGAAATATTTTAATTTATTTAAGTTTTACGAAATGCGTACTTCATCAATTTAGATGTGAATACGGAAACATTTTTGCATTGCAAACATTTTCAAACTTTGAATACTTCTTGTTCAAATAAGACATTGCTATCAGTAAAAAAATATATTCTCATTTTCTGAAATTGCTTTCCAGAGGGAGGAAGAAAATAATGATAGCTAGAAGGGATTTTTCTTATAAAAGGTTCCATCATCAGCGTTTCCAGAGTTTAAACTTTCAGAAAATGTGAGAAGGAAAAGAATTACTCAAAAGCCAAGAAATAAGAATCTCAAATTGCACATTCAAGAACATATTATACTTAAAATGAAACTAATTTAAATATCTGAGCATCTTTCATTTTGAAATTGGTATTTTATGTCCAGTGAACTACATAAGAGAGAGAGAGAGAGAGAGAGAGAGAGAGAGAATATTTTATTATAATTAAAGAACGGTTTCCTATTGGGTAAAAGACTTCAATTTTTCAAACTAGAGGGTAAAAATAGTTACTTTTTGAAATATATATAGAAATTTGTTTGTATATCTAATTAGTTCAATTCATTCAATACGTCAAAAAGCTTATAAAACTGCAGATTTATTTGTTAAATTTAATGTTCCATTAAAAAAGTAAAGTTTTAATTAAATTTGTGCTAGCATCAAAAATGATAATTTGTTGAATTAAATACAGGTATTTACGTTTTTTAAGTGAGAATTATAGAGATTGTGGTTATGATCACATTATTATTTATTTGAGATCCATTAAAAACATCAGTTTTTCTTTGAGATCTAAAATCTTCAAAACATCGTTATCCATATAGTATTCTTATTTGTTGATGAGTATTTCCGATAATAAAGATAATTTTAAATAGCATTTCCAAATAAATTGAGTAGGGAATTATCTAATGAAAGTTGAATTTGTAAAAAGATTTATTTACAGCATTTTAGCACAGTAATGCATCGAGTAAACTACACAAACGTTTTATACATTCCTATTTTACCTAGTAATGAATTAAATTCTAATCACTGGGTGTAAAATGACTAGTTAACTTCCCTAATTGTCTGTTACAATTATGAAACAAATTAATTTAATTGATCAATATATTTTTTAAAATTTAAGGATCATTTCTGAGCATAATATTCTGAAAAAAATCTTCAAGGTCTGTGAAATATCATACTTCTATATAACCTCATTTATTGTACATCGTACAAATATCATATACTAAAAATCAAATATCACCTTCCTTGATTCGAAGGGTACTTGAATATTGTTAGGCCAACATAGTCTCCAGAGCATTGGCATATAGAAAAATGTATGATGTGTTGCTGAGAGACTAACCCGCCATCAGTCTTTTACTACAGATGATGTCAGATGATCTGTAGTCAGATACTACAGATGATGGGTTACAGCATAAACTTTAACCAGTGTATATGTTTTTCATTTCTACATTCCAAACCAAGTTCTGTCCATGCGTAACCAAGAAAAGGATGCTTTACTTGCCAGGGCTGGGAAATTTTTCTACAAATTTTAAACCACTGTAAGCCCCCCAAACGGTTACATTTAATCATTTTATCTTCATACCACATTATTTATGTAGGGTACAAATATATTTTTTTGTTTAATGTTTTTTTTTTCATAAGGAAGTATTAAGGGCTATCACTTTACTTAGACATTTTAAGCATGCTCTTGATCATTAACTATTTTATCATGAAATAAACTGTGCGTGTTTGTAATGTAGGTATATATTAATAATTGCATATTTTTTCCCTATACTTTTAATATTAATGGATTTCGTTTTCCGAATCTGCATTGATAGTTTTTTTTTAGCTTCCTTAGATACTACACAAATTTTGACTAGTTAGAAACACACTTTGTTAAAAATATATTCACTTTCTAAATTAAAATACAAGATTAATTTCTATAAATTAAGTTTGCATTAATCAAGCTACTTTAAAATTTACTTATTACAGTCACTAGAATACATACTAATATATATGAAAAAGAATTTTAGTTTCAAATATTAAATAAAAAAATACTGAATAATTTAAAAAAAAAATACTAAATTATTTTTTGAATAATGCAGTAAGATAAGAAATAGATATCCAGCTCTCCATAAAATGCTATTTAAATGAAATGTATTTTTATATTGCCTGGCCTTTTATGAGCTTTCATGAGCTGACAGGAAAACATATCAGATGAGTGTTTTATTCTTGCATATAATATTAAAATTACCCATTCTTTTCATGCTATACTACTTTTTAAATGTAAATTAGAATAAATAAATAATAAAAATAGGATATGATGATAATATATTAAAAGTTTGGATTTAGTAAAGACATGTAAATTTCTGAATAATATGAATTTCTATACTTCTCTAAAAAAAAACATCATGTTTGCTATAAAAACGATGCTAATAATTTTCAAGATTCAATCAATGATTGATCGAATAATTATGATTTGAGTAACCAGGAATGTCTAATTTAACACTGATATCATATTATCCTTGAAAGATAGCATTGATTAAATCACTATAGTATTTCATATGTCCTGTTAGCGGCATTCCTCTTATGACGTAAATTAATTAAATGGGAATACGTATGAAATGATTTCCACTTATGCAGCTATATGTTAGTAAATTAAAGACATGACACATTTTATACATATGTATATATATATCACTCTGCATTGCATCAGAAATGAAATGACAATTTATTTAATTAATTTT
>JAPDSC010066584.1:0-11229 GCA_026290005.1 Latrodectus geometricus | reverse complement strand
AAAAAAGAACACAATGTCTTAGCCTATGTGCTTGCGTAGATATAAAGTAATATAATTGTTATTAAAATAGCCTTCGCATTTTCTAGCTAACTATAAAGCAAACTTTACTGAGTAAAGGTCATTGAAGCATTTCCGAGCAACCCATTCGGGAATGCAACAACTCTCTTCAGGAATTCACTGGCATTGTATTTTTCGTCTTCCCAGGAAATTAAGGATCGTATTCCTGCACTCCCAGCAAAGATATATAAGCACACATTCTTTCTCTGATCGAGTAGTGCCCCAATTAAAGATTAAATTTCCACAGGAATATATTTTCTTGACATTTCTAGCGCACTTAGGTCAGGAAGCGACTAATTACTCTCAAGCCTAAAATATTTCTCTTTTCTGTCTTACCACTACGTTGTCTCTTTCTATCGTCTGCACTGAGAAGACTACCAACATCCTTTTATAAATTCGAGCTGTAGAACAATTTACTCCAAAGTTCATTTTGGAGGAATAGAAGAGAAAAGGAACAAAGTTTCTAAAGTTTGAGTTATAACTTTATGCTCTCTTGTCAGAACAGCATGTTATCTCCAAACTAAATCATCAAACATCCAGAGTGAGCTAATGGAAATTTTGAATAATTGTGGAAATGCAGGATTTAAAATTTGTGGTAGAATTAATATGCAGAGAACATATTGAACAAAATCATTTTAACTCTTTAAGAGAAACATCGGTAAGGAATGATCAGTAATTCAATTGAATATGACAAGTTTTTGTTAGAAAAATTATTTACTTTTACAGTAAGAAAATATTTATGTTTACTGTGTGAATAGATTTATTTATTGGTTTAATTATATATAAAAACACTTAAACAAGAATTGTTGTAGCAATACGTCAAAATAAAGTAAGATATGTTTTCAAAATTTTAGTCTCGTTAAATTAACATTTATTATATACACTATTTACATTTGCTTCTAAATTCTTTACTTTAATTCTGATATATATAATATGATTTATATGAGTAATTCCACTAACAACAAGTCGTATAATCATTTCTTGGATTTAAATGATATTTTTTTTCATAAAAATTTTTAACTTTCTTTTTCCTCTCTTGTTTTTTCTTCTGATATAAATAAGGAATAAATTTAATCATGACTAAAAAAGAAATTTTATTTTATATTTATTAATCAATTTTCACTAGTTTTTTTCTGGTTTTTTTTCTGGAGCTACATAAATAATGCGATTATTTAAATTATATAAAAGTATTGTTTATCCCATAGTAAAGATAAATACTGATGAAAAACACTTTAACAAACTGAAATTCACAAGGAATTTGTAATTACTTAATATATTATTTATTTAAACTTTAAAATGAATTTATTTTACTTTTATATAAGAAAAAAAGATATTTATGTTATAAAAACGAAAAAAAAGTTACTAGAATTTGATATAACAGGAAAAAAATTAGATTTTGTTTTAAAAATCCAATTATGTAATATTTAGAATATATTTGTAGAAATAGAAACGAAATGATGACTAGCAATCAAACTGTTAGATGAATTTGAATATACATTATAAAATTTTGTCAAAGACTTTTTAATATAATTCTTACTTATTTAGAAGTCGTAACATAATGTAAGATTTTGAAAACATGGTTTTGTATATTTATATATTATTAAAACAAAACCTTCTAAACATGGGTACCCGCAATATAGCACTATATGAATAACACAGAATTTTCAAACTTCATTAAACAAATACTGTTGAAGTACTATTTTTCTTTTTATTTATGAAATTAAAATTTTTAAATATACAGTGTGATTTATTTATTTCATGTTGTAGTATAAAAATAGAAAAATATAAATTAAATTTCAGAACACAGAAAATTAAAAAAAAAAAAACTCATAGAGTCCATGGATTTGCAATTGTAATTGTTAAAAACAATTAAGTAAAGATAATAATTAATTTGTATATGAAATATGTTAACATTAGATAGTTTTAACAATTTTCTTGTTTTCTTTTGTAAAGTTAATTGTAATACAAATGCATGCTAAGTATTAATGGACAGAAGGAATTATGTATTTGTTAAATTAAGTGAGGTTCGAAAAACATGAAGCTGATAAAACACTATGATAATATTAAAAAAAAATATTATTTAATCTAACACATGCAGTAGTGCGATGATAAAATACTTTTCTTGAGCTCGTTAAAGTTGTCAAATCATTACTAAAATTACTGAAAAAATAATTACAAAACTTTTTGAGGATTAAAAATATTGTTGAAAATGCAAAAGATTTTTTTTTGAATATTTATAAAAAAATATGAAGTATTTGTTACAATTACACATTATCCGTTGCTTATGGATAATTTATTGAAAAGGAAAAAAAATGTTATATTGAAAAATTATAATCATCAATGTCTATTGTATTTTGTTTTGTAAAATGTCATAAATAAAACTTAACACATTAAACAAGAATAATAACTATAAAAAATATTGTTTAAAAAATGTCAATGTTTAAATTTATTTATATTTACAGAACATTTTCTTAAGTGAGAATTTTCTAAAAAAGTACCTATAAATATTTAAATTTGTAAGTATACTCAAACACTTTTAGTTAAAATAAAAAAAATTTAACTCCTTATTTTTACTTATTTATCATATATTCTACATTTAACTATCATATAAATAACATGTATTTGAGAATTGAATGTAGAAATAGAAAATATCTAAATAAAACCTGACATACAATAACATAATCAAAGGCTAAACATAAGAAAATTGACTTTTTAATTCCTGAAACTTATAAGATATAAAAGTTCTTTGTTTGTATTGGAAAAGAAGAGAATTAAACTTTATTTTTATTAAAAAAATGAAAGAAGAAAAATCAATCAAATTGAAAATGAATTTAAAAATTGATTTCTTCGGTTATAAAAAACGGAATTCTTCAGGATTACATTACTTCCGGAAAGAAGTTCACAAACTTCTACTGAAGTCTAAAGTACGAAACTAATTCGAGTTATCGATCTCAATTTAGTCGATTAGATGGAAAGAGGTGGTGGTGATGACAACCTATGAAATCGAAAGCCTTCTCAAGTAATTATTTCTAAATTTAGTCTGAAGAAGAATTTCGATTTATTTGTGAATTATTTCTCACCTTTAAAATACAAGTCTTCAATTTTGTTATTTTTTATAACGATATTTCCGTACCTCTAATGTATATTTTTAGTACAAGGAATACCCTAAATTTATCAAAACTCAATTTTTATAACTATATTATATATTTTCATTGGTTGTATGTGATGTAAATGAATTTTCTTCAATGTAATTTTAAACTTCACTTCATTAACACTATTACAATTGCAGATCTAATAATATACCATATATTTTTTATTGTTTTCAAATATTAGAATTAAAAAAATGGGAAATTCATTTTACATAAAATTATGCATTATAATGTTAAAATAATAGGAGGAAATTCTATTAAGATAATTGTATAAAATGTTACAATTAAAAACAAGAAATATATATTACGAAATTGTTAGCGAAAAGATTTTATTTGGAATTAAAATACAATTACATTAAAAAAGGAGGAATAGAAATTGTTATAAAAATGTTTAATATGCAAAAGGAATGTATTTGATTTGCTTATCAAAAATGGAATATTAAAAATTTTATTCAAAATTGTTTTATCTTGTTATCCTAAATAAAAACCCTTTAATAGATTTATTACATGATAATACATTTATAAATTGGTAGTTATATTTTAGTCAAATTAAAAAATTTAGAATCTTTAAGCACACAGTTTAGTAACTACACAAAATCTCTGAGAAATATTTAATAATAATAAATACATAAACATCTATATATAAAACTTTTAAATGTGCTATTTGTTAATCTATATTATTCTGATCCTGCAATAGTGTTCTGCAATTTATATTGCGGAAATGTATATTGGATATATTCCTTATTGTACCTCATATAAATTTAATACGACCCCACAATTTTTTTAAGAGCGCAAAACATTTTTAACCTTTACAACAGTATATTCATATAATATACCACACATTAACATATTTTTTGTTCGAGGAAAGAATAAAAGATTAAATCTCAAATGAATCTTTTTACTAGATATGTTGAAGAAAAAATATTTTACTCACAGACTAACATTCATACTGTAAAGTGTAAATTTTATTAAACAAACAATATCAGAAAAACGTTATTTTTAGTATCAAATTCATTCTTCATTGAAATGAATAAACATATTTTATTAAATGTATATAGCACTGACATGTATTTATAATTAAATATTATTTACTAAATTAATCTAAAATGAAACTTTAATAATAAAGAAGAAATATTATAAAAGCAATAAAAAATTTTAAACAATTTGTAATTACTTTAATGTTTAAAAGATGAAAACCCGGAAATATATCTTGGGTTTCCTTGAATATAATATATGAAAAATGATTCTAGATGTAAAAGATCATATTTTCATATTTTAGCACTATAATACTGAAAATATAAGAAGTTTTGCGCACAATCTTAGTGACAATGATAATATATTGTTTTAGATTTACCCTAAATAATATTGTTGTGGGATTGAAAGTGCCACCAGAGGGCCATACACATCAAGTTTGCCGCACGACATAATAGAACGACGAAAAGAGACCCGAGACGAAGACGAACAAACTGATTTTTGGCAGATCATAAATTTTTAATTATAATTTTCTATGATGACATTTCTTTGATATTCATTTGTAAATAGAATTTTCCTGTTATTTCAAAACCATTATTAAATAGTTGAAACTTCATCTGTAATTCATTTCTAATAATGAAGAAATCAAACTCACATTATCATGAATACCCAATATCTATCCTTCTTTGTATTAAGAATAGATCTACCATGCAATTTTGTATATAACTAAGTCATCATGAATTTCGTGAATTAGTTATACTAAAAATGTGATTGATAACGTATAATTGCGATCTCATGACTTATCAATGAAAATCTTCCTTTTTGACTTTTTAAGCAAACTAAATGTTCTCGACTTGAAGATAAACATATGTCTATAAATTTGCTTATGTATTTATGTAAGAAACTCTTCTCGATAATTGGGATTTTAAATAATTTCATATGGTATGTTTCAATATCAAAGAAAAGCTGCTAAATCATCAGAATTATTTTATCTACTGCTTACATTTACCCAAGAGAATCATGTTTTGAATATTCCATTTAAGTACTCAAAAGAAATAGTTCTTATATAAATTTGAGAAATACTAATTCAATATATATAATTAAGAGGTTTCCACGTGAGGCAAAATAAATTGTCTTTGCCAATTTCATGAGCATTTTATTTTTTTAGGCAATATTGAGACATGCTTTATAAGTGCATTTCTTGCATTCATCTTTCATTAGACAGAGAGTTAATGAAAATGTCTACCACTGCATTTTAATTGCATTTTCCACCAATAAAGGTTCTAGTGAAAAATGCATCTACATTTATTTACTCAGTTGGAAAGTTACTTTTATTTATTTTTATAGTATGTAATCCAAATTAATTATGTATATATGTCGATTACATCCATGTATTTGTAAATTTAGTTTTGGGTATTAAATATAGGAATCCTTTAATTTGCACATCCATATTTGAAACAACATTGTTAAAAATAATGTAATTAATCTATAGGGTATTTGCTTCATATGTCGCACTGAATCAATTTATAGAAAAATATTTCATAATGTTCCACACAATATATGTTATAAGCTAAAATAAACAAATATCATAATTTAGATAACTTTTCTTTAAAACATATCTCTAAGGTTTTTTAACTAAATGAGTTTATATAACATATCTGGAGTGGTACCATAAATAAATAAGTAATGAAAACATTCTGATCATTTTTTATAAAATGTTTTTCACTGCATTTTAACAACGCAAAATAAATATTCCTTAGAAAAAAAATTAATTCTATGATAATTAATTTATTTATAATAAATTAATTCTATGGTAATTAGTGAATTATATTTATTTATTTTTCTTGTCAACCATGAATATAAATTGTACGTTCAATTAAATAAATAATATTTAACCTTGAATACAATCATTTATAAAAAGATTGCATTGTAAAACATTTCTATCTTATCACTATTTCCTTTGAGAAATATTGACAACCTGAAATTGATATTATCGAAACATTTAAAGAATCACTTACAATCAACATTACTTTAATATTCATTAAATGTTGAACTTTATTTTTGCGTCATTACAGAGCTTGGTTTAGTGATTATTTTATTAATTAATTATTTTCGAGATCATAAATAATGGTATGGTGGTTTTTAAAATTTTGGCTGTCACCTAGCATTACGATATACTTTATTATTTAGGAAACTTAGAAGTATCAGACTTTTAAGATGTTTCTAAAATAAAAAAATGCTAATAATTAAAGATTCTTCTAATTGATGTACATCTATTGCATTCATTTCTTTTGCATTCTTAAAGGACAGAAATCTATATGGAGAAAGAGAGAAATAATAAGACGTGAAATTACATTTAAAATTTTAATCAAATTTATTAACTTTTAAATAAGATTCAGTAATATGACACAAAAATATTTTGAAACTTCGTTTGAAATCTCCAATCTAATTTGAAATAAAGTTGCTTTAAAACCTATACTTTACTTGCGATCAAATGTATTTGAACACACAGATATTTCAACATTAAACATTTAAACAAAATATGCATTAACATTCATTATCTATATACTTTATTTCCACAACAATGATAATTCGGCAATATTAATTGAAAGAATTATATAGAATATGCCCGAGTTCTCAAAAACTCTTCGGAAAAGATTCAATAATTTTTTTAAAAATAAATATTTTTTCACAAATACACTTGTTAATTGAATGTTTTTTTCAAATATAATGAAATTATATTTTTACAAAATATGTCAAATCTGCATACCAATGAAACGATTCAATTACAGTAACAACATATATATAACGTCAATTCAGCTTTGCATTTAATTACACTTTTTGATTGCATTTATAGTTAAAAAAAGATTTATATTAAAACTATTAAGTAATTATTTTAAAGATTAAAATATTTTTATAGTTATTTCACTCTTTATAAAAAAAATCTTTAACAGAATTTTTTTTTCACATTTGTAAAAAAAAAATAATTATTAACAATTTAATGAAGTCTTTAAATTTTCAGAAAAAACAAAATATCGAAATTTTTCTAAAATTTTTAAAAGTCTTGTGTCCCTGATATTTATTAAAATTATTGCTGATTGACATTTACTAAAATATACATGTATCTGTTGTCATATCATGGTGTATCAATAGAAAATATTTCTTCAGAATTATAAATTAATGAATGAATTTTTCATTTTATAAGTTGGCACTATTTCTTAACGGAACCATTCAAACGATTCACTTTTATAAAAATTAAATAAGTTAATAAAAACTGATACAAGAAACGCTTTGTAAGCAAGGCTACGCAATCGTGGCAAGAATGTAGTTATTTCTATATCTGATTTACCGATCTAGAATTCACTGCTCCTCCACTAGTATGTAGGTAAGTTTAAAGGTACAAGCTGATGTGTTTACTTAATCAAGTGATAGCCTTTCAATGTCAAAAAAAGCCTGGTCATTTCATTGGTATTTCACTTGTTAGAAATAGGTAACCAAAAGCGCATTATAAGGAAGCAACTGAAGAATTGAGGATAAAAAGAGCATTAAAATCAAAAATTGCTTACAAACGAAATATATGTTAATAATTTCAATTACTTTAAAAAGAAAATGAGTTTCAACCTATTAAACTAAAAACAAAATTTCGTGAAAATTCAATCAGAATGTATAAAGCATTACAATTAAATGATTAATTTAAAGAAAAACTTCATGTGTGAGTACTTTTATCATGCATATATAAACTCGTGAATTATTGCATGAGACAATGAAAAGTACCTTAAAAGATCACGTATTTTTGTATAAATTTTTAAAATATATCTTATAAAATATCTCTGAAAAATTTAAACTCTTTAATAAACTAAGTTTACAATGATGTGATGAAATTGTTGAACACATACTATATTTATTGTAACTGTTTTAAACTTTAAGCTCTTAATGAGTGTAAGTTACTATAAGTATATATAAACTAAGTTACCGAAAAATTAGAATAAGTATAAAATTACATTTTTAATAAAAATTATTCTACTACTGTGTTATTTAATCATAATATTCTTTTGAAATTAATTTATGTCACGAATAAGATTGGAAATCAAATTGTAAATGTACGGTAAATTTAATTATCAAGATAATTCATCTGATAAAAATGTCAGTTTTCTTTGAACTATTATATTACAATGCCGAGGGAATTTATTGAATATGCAAGGAAAGAATTGCACATCAGTTTGTGTTATTTCTAAAATTTTAGCATTCGTATGCATTCAGAATTGAAAGAATGGTTATAACGGATCCATTTTCTGGGGAATATCTAATGTCAACATCATATTATTTTTATTCCCCGCCAAAGGAACGCTTTAAGCGATGGCATAAATACTTCAGTATGTTGGGAAATCTTGGTGCACTGGGTGAATCTCGATTGAATAAACAATCATTTGACAGTGAAATCGAAAAATTATTTTGAATATACAATAGGATAAAATCTATTTCTTGAACGCCATTCAGACTTTTCAAAAAATAAACAAGTATTCTTGAAGCTATTTCAGAAAAATCAATTTAGAGGGAACTAAATATAAAATATGATAAAGTCATTTGGGAATCCAATATAATCCTGATATTCTTCATGTTTATTCGACAAAAATAATCTTAATTATAAAACAGAAATTTTATAAAATTATTCATTCTTTTAAAGGTTGAAATTCATTTACAAATTAATCGAAATTGTCAGTTTTTGTTATATTATACATTTATTAAAATTAATATGTAATATATTTGTTTAATTCATTTGCATTTATATGAAAGTATCAAGATGCAATACTATGTATTTCATACAAATAATTTTTAAATTAAAAATTTTCCAAATATCCAATATTTTCTCATCATCTATACGTAATAAAAATAATTTTTTCTTTTAAAATTAGATCATTAAAAATACTTGAGAAAAAATACTTTGGAAAATATATTTGCTTGTCAAACTATTATCTCTATTAGATGGCAGGTGCTTGTTATTTCTATCATTTGATATTTAATAGATGCATTTCTCAATTTCAAGTTTTTTCATATCTAAATCTAAAAATGTGTATTCTAAGTTAATTGAGCTGCTTAGAAAAAATCGTATAATAATCGCGTTAATCGTTATCAGCTTTATTTAAGCCCTAATATTTTTAAATATAATTTTATACATTAAAAGTATATTCTGTTGGCCATAAATGTCTTTGTATAAATTAAGTTAAATTAATTTTTATTGTTTATAATTGTACCTGCATAAGCAAATAGCAGAGAAATAATAAGCATTACCAATAAAAATTTTATTCATGCTTTATTTGTTTGGTGTTTCTGAAAAGCAAATTCGTATTGATTAAAATTCCTTTTTGTAAGCTAAACACTGATTTAATGATATTTAGAAATTTCTGTGCATTTTGAATTCTTTTACTAACTAAATTTTTAATTAGAATAAATTATACTTTCTAGAGTATTTATGGACAAACAAAATGTGTAGTAATACAATAATGTGTGGCCTTTTAGCCTTATCCTTTTATTCATTTTAAAACAAAAATATTCGCATATTTGCTTTCGTTTTATATGATTAAGACCATTAAAAGGTAAATAACTGAAAATGATTTTATTTATGTACTAAATTTCTGCTTTTTTACAATAAATTGAAAATTATGGTTCAATTTGCAGTCTTATAGCTTTTTCAATCAACGATAATATTGTGGTACTAAAAATAAATTTTTTTTATTATATTGTTATTTATTTTAATTAAACTGATTTCCATAAAAAGTCAAACTAAATAATAATTTAATTTTATTAATCTTAACAGATAACATTAAGTTTGAAAAGTAAATGCATAGTAAAGCTATTAGAAATTAATATTGTTTAGTCTACCAGCTTCATTTCATATCTTTCCATATATATATATATATATATATATACAACAGTTTTATATATTTTTGCTTTTAGAATATACTGAATATTCCATGATTAAGTACATAAGGTATATTAACACATTTTTGGAATGGTTACGGGGCCATTTAATTAAAGTTTAAAATGTAAAGACTATTTTTTTAAGTGTTTGATCTGACAGCCTTTTTTTCTTGACTATAAGTCTGCATCGTGATATCCATGATAGAAGATCTTTTCGTAAAATTTCCAGTGGTATTGCTTTTCATTTCCTCTTCCACTATTTTCCAGAGTCCATGTATCGTGGTGGGTTTGCGTTTAGAAAGAACTCTTTTTAACAGACCAAAGGCACAATTGTCCATAGAGAAATCATTAGGGGACTTTACAAGAATATGTTGGAAAAGTATATAAGCAATACCTGTATTAATCTTCATTTTTTCAAGGAATGCAGTAGTAGTTTTCCAAGTATGATTTGTAGCTTTGTCTTGATGAAGTTTCACTCTTTATAAACCATTGGAATAAAAAAGTGAAAATTCTTTTGTAAATATTGGACATAAAACCTTCTCTTGAAAGTATGATGAGTTGATTAAACAATTTTATCCACTTTTCTTTTTTTAACTTTCCCATTGTAGAAGAAACTTGCGACAATCATAAACCGCTTACTGAAATTTTCTTAAAAATGATGGAAACAAGTTTGTGCATTTTTTTTAATCTCGTTTTCTATAGTAAACAGACCATTTTTGTTTCAGTCATTTAGGTAAACCTATGCTTCATCAAGGGTCACAATGTGTTTCCATTTATCTCCTGCTAAATGTCTTTCATACGTTATTCTACAAAATGTTTTGCACTAAGCCACATGTCTGAATAAAAGCTGGTGAACATTATGTTTTCAGCTTTTTTAAGCTTTAAATCATGGTTTATCATTTTATATATTGTTGCTACAAATATATTTAAAAAATTTGGATTTTCTCTTTCTACCTGCGATTTCACTTCAGAAACATTTGAAACAGTACGTACCTTTTTCAGATATTCTGTTGGAGTTTTCTTTCCATGTAGAAATAATGATTGACGTTTTTTACCTTTCTGATTAATAATGTTGCTTATTTTGCACTTAGAAATTTTAATATCATGCATTTCACAAATTTTTTGAACTCTG
>JAPDSC010066572.1:0-10532 GCA_026290005.1 Latrodectus geometricus | reverse complement strand
ATTTTTAACATCAAGCAAAGAACTATAAATGTATGAATAATATTTTTTATTAAATTTAAATAGAAATCATACACCATCGGAAACATCAAAATCACACATTATAAGTAAATCATTTTAAAAACATATCATGCAAAATTATCCAATACATTTGAATGTTAATTACTGGAAATACACTACTGGCCATTAAAATTGCAACACCAGGAAGAAATGCAGATAACAAAATGATATTTATTGGACAAATATATTATACTAGAAATAACAAGTGATTAAATTTTCAAAAAATTTGGCTGGATAGATCCTGAGAAATCAGTACCCAGAACAACCACTTCTGGCAGTAATAACAGCAGTTATACGCCTGGGCATTGAGTCAAACAGAGATTGGATTGCAGGTACAGATGCCCATGCAGCTTCAACAAGATGCCACAGTTCATCAACCGTAGTGACTGGCGTTTGGTGACGAGCCAGTCGCTCGGCAACCGTTGACTAGACGTTTTCTATTGGTGAAAGATCTGGGAACGTGCTAGCCAGGGCAACAGCCAAATATGTTCCGTATCAAGGACAGTCCGTACAATACCGGCAACATGCGATCGGGCATTATCCTGCTGAAACGTAGGGTTTCGCAGGGCTCGAATAAAGGGTAGAGCCACGGGTCGTAACACACCAGAAATGTAACGTGCACTGTTCAAAGCACCGTCAATGCGAACAAGAGGTGACCGAGACGTGTATCCAATGGCACCCCATACCATCACGTCAGGTGATGGGCCAGTATGACGATGACGAATGCAAGCTGCCAGTGTGCGTTCACCACGATGCCGCCAAACACGGATGCGACCATTATGATGGTGTACACAGAACCTGGATTCATCTGAAAAGATGACGTCTCACGATTCATGCACCCAGGCTCGTCGTTGATCACACCATTGAATGCTCTCTTATCGATGACACAGCGTCAAGGGAAGCCGCAGCCATGGTCTCCGAGCTGAGAGTCCATGCTGTTGCAAACGTCGTCGAACTGTTCGTGCAGACACCTGTTGTCTTCCAAACAACCCCGTTTCTTGACTCACGGCTCGTGACATGGTTGCACGATCCATTACGGCCATGCGGATAATATGCCTGTCTTCTAGGCTGCTAGTGATAGGTGGACGTTGAGATCCCGCATGGCGTTCCGTATTACTGTCTTGAACCCATCGATTCCATATTCTGCTAACAGTCATTGGATCTCGACCGACGCGAGCAGCAATATGCGATAAGATAAGCCGCAATCCTGGTACGCTACAATTCGACCTTTATCAAAGTCAGAAACGTGCTGGTACGCATTTCTCCTTCTTACACGAGGCATCACATCAACTTTTCACCAGGCAACAACGTTCAAATTCAACTTGTGAATGTGGAACCGGCTGAACAATTTACTCATTTAAACACAATGTAGGTGTCGCTACTGGCGTCTGCTTTGTCTGAATGTGCTGAAAAGCTAATCATTTGCATATCACTGCACCTTCTTCCTTTCGTATAACTTTCACGTCTGTAGCGTGTCGCCTTCTTGGTGTAGCAATTTTAATGGCCAGTAGTGTATTTATAAAATATATATTTTTTAAAACAAATACTGTAACTTAAAATATTGGTTGAAATTATTATTTAAAATAAGACTAAAAGATATTAAAAAAATTTCTATTATTATTATAAACAAATAATTATTTAAATCAGTTTAAAACAATTGTATTTAAAAATACCAAATTAAAAGATCTTCGCATTCCTTTAAATCTATCTTTACTTATAATGCTTAAAATTTACTTCTGGAAAAAAAAATATTAATTTAAACATTATTGAATAACAACAATTTAGAAAACTTTTCTCTGATAATAATTTATATATAATTATTTTGTACTTTACAAATTAACTCTGTACCAAAGATTTATTTTATAATTATTACAACATTATACAACTTTTTATTTTTTATATAAACCTTCAAAGCCGAACTCGCTTGCATTTAATCAAAAAGTTTGATCCCAATTTTTTCGTGTTTATAAATAATATGTTGGACGCTAGTGAAATCAAATACTGTGATTTCTTCATCTAATAAATGAGTAAAATACTATTTATATCCATTATTCATATATTTTCAAAATCCTTTTAGATATTAAAGAAATAAAACTTTTATAATTTTGAACCGAAACAAATAAAGTGTTTTTATAAGCAAGAGCATAACTTTATGGTGTTCTTCTTCTTCTTCTTGAGCTTGTCAGATATGTGGCACCTCTGCATTGTTGCATTTTGTACCATGCTCCAAGCCCAATTTTTTCCTAGTTCCATTGTCTTGGGTCACCTACTTTGTTTATAAATTCTGATAGGCCCTCAATGGAGTTTAGGTGTAACTCTTTAGGATAAGGATTACCTAAAGTAGTGAATCTTGTAAGGGCAAGAGCATCTCATTCATATATAGGATATGATGAGCTGATTCTACCCCTGAGTGGCATTTCCTACAAATTGGTTCCTGTTTAAAAAGTCCCATTGTATGAAGGTGTTTCCTGAAATGATAGTGCCCAGTAATGAAGCCTACAATTGCTTGAGTCTTCAATCTTGGGAGTCTAAGAATTTCAGATGCAATTTTCTCAGATGAGTTGAAAATCATACTTTTTGCATGTTTCTGCCCAGGAGAGTCACGCCAAACTTTGTTTATCTCCTGTTTTTCCCATTTTTGAATAGCCTTCCTTGTAGTCTTCATGTTGATCCCACAAATGGGTTCCATTTTTATTGGATTGAAAGAGGATCCCTGTTTTGCAAGTTCATCAGCTCTTTCATTACCTTCTATTCCTATATGCCCTGGCACACAAATAAGAATAATTTTAATCCAATTTGCCAGATCCTTAAGGAGATTTTTACATTCCATTACAATTTTTGAATTGACTTGGAATGAGTAGAGAGCCATCAATGCAGCTTGACTGTCGCTGAAAATAAGAATACGCTTACCTTGGTAGCCCTTCTTTAAATTTATCTGCAGACAGTTGGCGATGGCAAGAACCTCCGCCTGAAAGACAATGGCATGTTCCCCAAGCCCTTTATAAGGACTGAATCTTGGTGCCACGCCACAGACCCCCAGTCCTGAGAGGTTGCCTCTTTTTGATCCATCAGTAAACCAGATAAGATCATTGCTTTTTATTTCAATCGTGCTGTTTTTCCATTCTTCTCTGGTAGGAAAAACTATCTCAAATGGTCTTTCAAACATATATTTTCTTTCCATGCTGTCTGAAGGCATTTGGAGAGTTGGGTGGTTGATTTTTTTCGTAATAGTAGTATGACCTCCAGAAGAGGGCTTATCACACCACTGATTTTGCAATTTCATTCTATATGCAGTTATTTTGGCAGCGGTGCATATGAAGATATCTAGTGGAGTCAGTTCCAGAATGGCCTCTAGTGCTCTGGTAGGTGCTGTGGACATTGCACCTGTGATACACAAGCAGGCCATTCTTTGCAGACTTCCTAGCTTGTCCTTCTCAATTTTCTGTTACACCTTACAGAACCATATCACAGATGCATATGTAAAAGTAGGCCTGAAAATTGCTGTGTACATCCAAAACATCATTTTTGGCTGTAGACCCCAGTTTTTACCAAGCATGCGTCTTCATGTCATAATGCATTTTTTTGCCTGATTGATTTTGTAGTCAACATGTTTATTCCAGGTGAGTTTTTGGTCTAGAATTAAGCCCAGAAATTTCACCTCAGAAAAAACGTTGATTTCTACCTCAAAAAGTTTTGGGATAAAGAATCCCTCCCTTTTTATTTTTCTTGTGAATGGTATAAGGTTGGTCTTCTGTGGATTTATGTCCAGATTCCTTTCCTTACACCATTTGCCTACATAACTTAGAGCATTTTGCATTAGTTGACAAGTTATATTAAAGTCTTCACCAAGGATGAGTATGACAATATCATCAGCATACCCCTGGGTATAGTAACCTAGAGAATTAAGATGTTTTAATAGGCTATTTGCAACCAGATTCCAAAGTAATGGTGATAATACACCTCCTTGTGGACAGCCTCTGGTTGTCTTCTTTTCAAATGTCTCATTGAAGATTTTCATTTGTATAGTTCTATCCGAAAGCAGGGTCCTAGTCCATGAACAAATTGCATGGTCAATTCCTGTATCCCTTAAGGCATTAAGGATGGATAGATGAGAGGTGTTATCAAATGCACCTTGGATATCTAGGAAAGTGGCTAAGGCAATTTTCTTTCTCTCCAGGGTGTCCTCAATCTTAGATACAAGCTTGTGTAGCGTTGTCTCTGTAGATTTGCCAGGTTGGTAGGCAAACTGTATATTATGCAAGGGACTATTACTACCCAGGTAATCTCTGATGTGCCTATCAATGATTTTCTCCATAATTTTGAGAAAGAATGAAGATAAGCTTATTGGCCTAAAAGACTTAGCCTGGTAATAGTTTTTCCAGGTTTAGGAATGAAAACAATCCTAGTCTTTTGCCATAGCTTTGGAATACATCCCAGTGCTAAGCTAGCTCTGTATATTCTAGTTAGCACAGGGATAATAAGATCCCCTGCCTTCTGGATCATTACAGGCATGATTCCGTCAGGTCCAGGACTCTTGAGAGGTTTGAAGGTGGAAATAGCCCACCTCACTTTATCATGATTGATAATGCTCTTAGGATAGGTCCATTGATTTCTTTGAATTCTTTTAACAGAACCAAAGAAATGCTGCCCTTCGTTGCTATCGATATCAATGGCTCCCGGAAAGTGAGTTTTGGCCGTAACTTCCATTACTTATTTTCCGGTACTAGCAAATTTTCCATCCTCATCCTTCAAGGTTCCAACCATTATAGGTTCATCCCTTCTAAGGATTCTTTAGAGTCTAGCTCCTTCAGAGATTGAATTCACCTCTTCACAGAACTTTCTCCAGGATTCTTGTTTGCTTTTCCTAACATTTTTGTTATAGTTAATGAGTGTTCTCTTGTAGTTGTCCCATTCATCATGTTTCTTTGCTTTGTTAAAAAGTTTTCTAACATTTGCCCTTTCAGTTTCCAAAGAGTTATTCCACCAAGGACACTGTGGCTTTGCTCTTTTGGTACGCATTGGGCAATTTTTATTGTATGAGACTAGAATTTCACTCTGCAGAGTTTCTGCTGTGACTTCTAGATCATAATTGTCTCTAATATAATTTTCCCCCAGTTCAGTTAGCCCCATGATATCCTTTTGGAAATTCTTGCAATTGGTCGTCATGGGTTCCCTGAAGCGGCGGTCAATATTTATACTGGAGTTTATTTCGAAGTGGATGTTTTGATGGTCTGAACCTGATGGTCTCCCATCAACTTCCCATTTCGTGATATTTTTACTAATAGCTGGTGTTGCTAAAGTAATGTCGATTACTTCAGATCGATTAGAAGTTATAAAAGTCGGATCGTTGCCTTTGTTTAAAATATCCAAACCATAGTTAAGAATAAATTCCAAAAGACACCTCTTTTGTTCATGTCTGTGATGCCCCAGACAATATGATGAGAAATGCAGTCTAGCCCAAGGACTGCCTGCAATTTGTGTTCTGCAAAAAACTGCAAGAGTTTGTGCAGTGTTGGATCAGATGGAGTATTCTCTTCATAGGGTAAGTAGATAGAGCCAAAAACAATTTCTCTATCTTTTCCCTCTATGTTGAGTCTGACTTTCACTGCTGTTAGGTCCCTATGAATAAACTCGGTTAGAGGTAAAACCTCAATATCTTTATCTATAAGGATGCAGGCTCTAGCTTCACTGTTAAGATAATAAATGAGCTTACCTTTTGTTCCTTTAAAGCCACTGACTCTATCCCTGACAAGCCAGGGTTCTTGAATCAGGGAAAGGGGAAAATCCTCACCAAGAAAATTCTTAGCGATGTTTGTGGTGCCACTTCTACTGTGGTGGATGTTGGCTTGAAGAACCTTCACCCCCATCAGTTTTTGAATGTTTGTCAAGGACTTTGGCTTGAACTTGGTGAAGTCCAATATAAAATTTACATCCCCTTCTCCCAAGTGTAGCCGGATCCATTTCAGGCACGCTAAGGACGATGGTCTGTCCTGATGGTTCATTCTTTCGATGGAGTATATTCCAGTCGGTAGAGGTAAGCCCACCATTTTGTGCCTCGATTTTTCTCAAGAGCTCTTTGGGCTCCAGTTTGCTGCAGAATTTTGGCAGTTTAGCAATGATTTTAGTGGTTCTGACAAGTTTCCTTGCCTCACCCACCAAAAGAGTTTGCTCCTGCCAGAGGTTTATTTCATTGACAGTCTGTTCCAGCCACTTAGAGCTCTCCAGATCTGAACAATTGATAATAAGTGCCCCATTATCTAATCTGCAAGAAAGAAAAGTGGGGGCGAAGCCCTTATCATTTCTTATGATTTTGTTGGTTATCAACAACTCCAGGTCTGAAGCCTGTTCATCTGATAACCGCTTTGAAGGATGTCCCTCAAGAATCACCGCCATTTTGACCACCATCAAAGTCTCCTTATGGGTAGTACCTTCAGGTCTTACTTTGGCAGTCTTAGGGGCAGTGTCTTGTACCATCCTTGGACATGATCTTTTCTCGCCTTGTTATTTTTACTTGGGTTTTTCTATCCAAGTGCCCTCAGCGATTTTTTTCTCTTTCATGAGTTTCTTTCTTTGTGCTCCAGAAAGTCTCTTTTTGAGTTTAATCCCCTTCATGGAGGCAGTCATGCTACTAATTTCTTCCTGCCCCTCTTGAGATGTTAATGGTGTAAAGGTCATTTCTACTTCTTTTGAAGAAGGGTCCATTTATTCCCCTTCAGTTGGTTTTCCCTTAGTATCCATTTCTTCAACAGAATGGCCTACTTCGGGTTTTTTAACTGCAGAAGCAGTAATATGAGTTAAAGTTTTGTCTTCATCAGCCATAAATTAACTCAAAAGAAAAGCTCAGGAACAGAAAAGGTCCACCCAGTATTGCCTGAGATGCTGGGTAAGGCAAAATACTCTAGAGGTTCGCCAGTCGCACTAGAGGCTCCGTTAAGACACTATAACCGCAGTGCCATTCACCCAAGGCACGGATCGCATAACACCTGGGTTACGGGAGTTGGTTCGCGACCTCCTATTTGTTATTCAGAGGTTATCCTGTCTTCGCTACTGGATGTTCGGCTATCCACCACCTGCCGACTCGCCTGGTAGCCGCTCAAGCCGCAGGACTTTATGGTGTTAGATTTTCCAACAAAAAAATCACAGTTATTTTTTAATTCGAAAAATCAAACATTAAGAAAAATAATGAAATCGCCAAAATTTTACTATCTTATTTGCAGGGAAAGGTAATAAACAATTATTCATCTTAAGCAAGCTTGTTTTACCTGTTATGATAAAGTTCAATATTCTTTATAACAAAAAACGACTAGCAAGTCATCAATTTAAATAATACATCCTGATTTTAAATATAGCTCAATATTTTCTACGTAAGTCATATTCATATTGTATCAATTATCATATCGCATGTTAATATTTGGCTGCGTCAGGTGTTAAACTACAGCCTTCCGATCACAAGAATAATGCCCTTCACTATAAGCTGTTACGATCCTAAGGTTTCTCGTCTGCTAATAAGTAGCATAAAAGAAGTATTTGTATTGTTTGCATTAATAAATAAAAACTTTCCCTCCGGGAAATAAAGGAATGAAATATTGTGAAGACTCCTCTCGCTTGTCGGTAAAGAACCTTTCTCAAGTGAACATACATATTCGATATTCAGCTTTTGACGAATGCAATCGTATGTAACAATTCCCCGTAGGAAGTTTTAAATGCCCATAAACATATCGCTATTGTTTATAAGTAACTACATTTTATTTATACGAGTAAGCAACTACACCCTTCACCATAGATTCCTTTCTCCAAACACAATCTAAACATGTTTATCTGAGTTTTGAATTTGTTAATTCATTTGATCTTGACGATTTAGCATTCGTTCAGGTTTTATAACCCACAATTATAATTTGTGGTTTCTTGATAAATTAATTATTAATTCAAGAATTTAACACTGTTTTTCATGATAAATTTCCAAGGATGAGAAATATTGGCAATACCGCCCATTTCTGCAATCATTTTTTATCAATACGAGAGAAAATAAATATCTTTATAAGAGGTACTTTGTAGGAGCAGTCCTGCTAATTAAAGATTTTAAAGGACTGTATCAAAACAAAAATAACATTTATTTAATACAATATTAAGAAGGAATAAAGGAAGACCCGTCTGTCAGCTTCCACTTCGTCTGTCAGCACATCTTCAGGCCCGTCTGTCACCTTCCACTGTTACAGTTATTCTCTTACAAAATTACACAACTTCCCTCTCTTGGGTAAGTGAAAGTGCCATTTATATTACAACGGAGGTCTTTAACATACATTAAAATGTTAATTTCAAAACAATATCATTTACATTACAATACATCATGACATTTTATAAATAATATTTTCAATATGTTGATAAATTCAATTACTTAACACTTGACAACATTAAACAATACAATAAACACAAATAACAATACACATAAGAAATATGTAAATATATGAATAATATAAAATTTATTTTTTGTTGCCTCCTCAAATTAGGTTCGTTAATGCTTCTTAATTTTATTTACCTATCAAAAAATTACCCGATCTTTATAATAGCAAAAAAATGACCCGATATTAGAAATGAATAAAATCAAATTCAGAATTTAATTGTGTAAAAGGTCTAGAGTTTAGAATTCTTTCAATTTGAATTACTGTAGTTAAAAATTCTTCTTAAGTTGTTGTTTCCTACTGTGTATGTGAATGTATGTGTGCGTGCGCGTACTTTAAATGGTATTCAAACGACTTTACACAAGACCTCAAAAGATATACTTTTATACAAAAGATATACAAAAAATACAAATACTTTAAAAGCTTGGTGGTTAAGAAAGCATAAATTTCCAATCAATATTTTAATCTGAGATAAAACCACTTAATTTATAATCGGGATTTTTTAAAATAAGGAACTGAAAAAATATATTTAGTTCCTTATTTGCACTAACAAATATTTTATATCTTTGAATATTTTAGAGCATTTACCTCTTCTAGCAGTAAACTTTCTAGCAATAAATTGCCTGAAAGAAGCTATAAAGACTTCCAATGACAAATCGATTATTATTTCCAAATGAATTGCACAAGTAATTAAACAAATAAAAATTGCTTCATATACACTGTTGGCCTTTGTAAATGCAACATTATTGAATTGCATTGAAGAAGGCATGCAAATAACATGAAATTTACAACAGCCATTAGTAAAGAAGAGATATGTTAATTAATTATAATTTCAGCGCAGTCACGCAATACACTCGCTTGTGGCGCCTCTTCAAACAATATTTAAGGCTTGGAGATGTTGACGATTTCAAATTCGGAAATTGTGTTTTTCTTGGGGGGTTTTCAATAAACGATCAATTATGCCTTGTAGAAAACAGCGATAATTTTTTAATCAAGTATCCGAGTTCGGTAGAGGAAGGATAGTGACCTACCGAGATTGTGGATTATCTTCAAGGGAATTCGGTAGTCATGTTTGACTAAACCAAACAACTGTAATGCGGATATGTGATCGTTGGATTGAAGGAGGGTACGACGGACCGACATGTTCTTTCCCATCCACCGCAGTGTACCACTTCACGTGATGACAGGCAAATTGTGCGCATGGCCATGATAGATCGCTCAGCCACATCATGAACCATAGCAATTTAAGAAATTCTATTAATTTAAGAAGTTCTAAATTTCTTTTATGAAAGAAATATGTGATAAAAAAACATCTCCGTAAAAGTGAAAAATATCAGTTGTAACATATACTGTGTATTGGTTTAATGACAATAAAACTAGAGTAATGTGATGTTTTCGAAATTCCATTTAATTTGAATTCCTATTGCTTTGTTTATATATAATTAGTTTATTCTATGATTTTCGCACTCAGAATTTGTTGTCTGATTATTCTAATTATTAAATCACCCTAAATCTGTTATTTTCATTTATGGTAATAGTAAAAATAAAAAATAGGTTACTGGTACTTTTATCTTTTTTCTTTTACGACAATAAATTTGTAGTATTTCGACATTTTTTTCTTTCCTTTCATAAAAGAATAGCTGCCTAATGATAACGTAGTATTTATGTTTAAGCTTTGAAAATATTATTTTAAATATTCTTTCTGCATGTAAAAAAAATAAAATATGGGAAATTCGTAGTAAGCGGTTATTAGTGTCCAAACAAATTAAGTAGTGCTTAATAGCTGGTAAAAAATTATTGTTCAGTGGATTGAATTCGAAATTTAATTGTTTGCTTGGTTTTTCACTACTAAAAAATTTTAAGTAAAATCTCATCAGTTTATAAATTTTTTACCAATATAAAACGCATTCCTTTTAATCTGAATTGGGTTGTATGTTTCAAAATGATTTTGACCATAACATTGACTGTTTTTGAAATAAATTATCATAATTTACTATGTGACAAATTTTAATTAATCTGTGTGTGTAACATCTAATATTACTATCACACAAAAATATTAGAATTTTATAAATACTA
>JAPDSC010066569.1:0-11576 GCA_026290005.1 Latrodectus geometricus | reverse complement strand
TACTATTATCGAGAAGGTGTTTTAGTGATTTGATGCTTTACATGATGATGTTCCCATAAAATCAGCCATTGAAAAAATTCATTAGAACAAACTCTTAGTAAATGGAGACTTTGACCATAACCAAAATAAATAAAGGGAGAATTTTTCCTGTGGTTACAGAAATAAAAATTTATTAACCTGTGAAAAAGCTCAATTACTTTGATATAGAATTGAATTTCGATTTCGAAAAAATTGTTTTTCTGAAAGTAATAGTATTTTCTATTCATATATTAGTGATTAAGAATTCGTTCTAAATTAATTAGACAAATTGTGGCAAAACTGCATTGTTTCTATTTGTGTAATAACAATTTCAAGTAATGAATAATAAGTAGTTTACAGAACCTTATCAACTGCTATGCAAGAGATAGTTTCAAGAAACAGTGAAGTTTTGCTTGTTAAGTTCCTAAACATTTCTTAACTTGAACAGTTTTAAAAGAAAATATATAAATTTTCTTTTCCAATATGAAATTCTAATCCAAATTAAGTTCCTTTGAGAACTGCTCAAAAACTTATAACTCTGTTGAAAATCCATATTTGCTAGCATATGCTGTATCATAAAACAATTTTTTGTCACGCAACTAAATGGGAATTTAGAAAACTATAATTCTCGAAACTTTTGGTGATTTGGATATAATGTGCAGCGACTTCTGAAATTGTTTTAAATTTTTAAAACTTAAAAACTAATAAGCCTCACAAAAATTATGTTGCGTCTGTAGTCGTGACCAATAAATTAAAGATCAAATGGTGCCTAATTATTTATTAACAATTTACTGAAAACTGTAGTGGCCTCCAATAGTTGAGGAATCAATTTCCTTCATCTAACTAGGTAATCAATGTGTGAAAAAAACCAAATGTTAATGAATTGCAAGACAGAAGCTTGTATAACACGATTTCAAAAATTACGATTTGCAACCAAAAGGCGATCGCACTGGATAAAACCAATCACAATTTTATGAGGTAAAAGGCCAAATAAAAATAAAAATGTGTTTTAATGAGGGATATGTCCAACCTTAGATTTCACCCAGCACTGTCAGCATTGACTTTCCTTTCTGTCAAGTAAATTTTCGGTTGCTGAAATGAATAGCAAAAACCAGATCGAACTGATTTCCACTTTTATAGCAGACCTTGGAGGAATTAAAACAGCATCCTGTCTACGCAGTATCACAAATGCCTTATGGGATTCAGGTCTGGAGATAGGCGTTTAGTTCACACCAAATCTTCGATATCGCGCATTATCAACAAAATAAAAGTATTGCCAATTGCACCAGCATATGGGCGAACATATGGATGAAGAAACTGATCCCGATATCTCCCTAATCAGTTCCTTCCTGGAACACATGCAGGTCATCGAGTAGAATCCCTGGCTAAACCCTTATTTCAATACAACGGTAAATATCTTTGAAGAGTATTGTGTTTTTGGTGCCTGCAATTTTGTTCCCTCCCTCCCTCCAGAACAGCACACGTCATGACTCGCTCTCCCTTGTGAATCTGGATTTACCTGTAAAATTACAGAATCTCCATTGTCCATGATAGCATGTTTTTTCTCTTGCCCGAGACAAACAGGCACTTCTCTAATCTCTGGAGAAGGGGATACAACAGGTCCACTTGCATAGGGTTGCATGATAAAAACTATTTAGAACCGCGTCAGCGTGTCTTCTCTCTGAAACTACAGTGGTCTGTAACAAATTGCAGCACAAATTTTTCTTCGGTCCGAAAGAATTATATGCTCGTGTTTGGCTTTGGACATGTCTTCTGGACACAGAATCTTTGGTTTGATATTTATTTCTGAGCCGGTGGGCCTCAACGAGACACAATAAAGTGGCAGCAGCATCAGTCTGTAACATCCCAATTTGAATGCATCTAAACGAAGCACTTTTATGAATCATGCAAATGGCTTCTCTGAAACATAGTGAGGACTCCAGAGATGACAAGAAGTTAAAACATGATTGCATGTTTTCTTGACCGAAAAAGTTGTAGCAAGCGTGTTTTCCAACATTTACATAACTTAGTTTTATCATATAAATTTTATTGTTAATGTAATTTTTTTATGAACTTTGAATAACTATATTTATGTATTTAACTATTTTATTAGTTTCAGAAATAACAAATTATTTAGGTTAAAATCAATGGTATATCTGACAAAGCGGAAATATTTTAAAGTGGATATTTTTATCCTTAGATTAATATAATATAATGTAATGAAATCTTATTTTCAGATGAATGATTGTAATCCATCTTTTGTAATGTTTATCTTGTGTAATTACTGAAACATGAGTGAATGTTATTAAAATTGATATTTTGATATTCAGGTGAAGAGCGAAGAAGAATGTCTGAAGCAAGGAAAGAGTTTCTTGCCTCAGCTGAAAAGAAAAGGAAACAAGCTAAGGACATTCCACAACGTAAGTCTACAGAAATAGAAATTACAATTTTAACCATTTAATTTGCGACTTCGTGCAAGAATAAAAAATAAAAAGTTACTTTGAAAATAGTTTTTATATGCATTAAAGGTGTATATATAAAACAATTGTGATGCCAAACGTTAAATTTTTATTCTTCCGTAGTACAAAACTCATAATTTTTTAATGCTATGAAACCAAATTTTTTTTTAATTCACTGATGAATAATATTGGTTTACCTTTAAACCCCCGTTGCAATTTCTACAGTTGGTTTCGACTATATAAATTATGGGAATGAGTAACACAGTTTGATCTTTTAAGCAATGTTAATGAGTTTCAAATTTTAGAATTTTTTCCTGAAATACTTGAATAACTATCAAGAAAATTTAAGACTAAATTATTTCTTAAACGACTAACTTAGTTTTATCTTTAAGATGGGGTTTCTTTATTTTTAAATGCCCATTTTTTTTTTAAGAATTCGGTAATAAATTTTAAATGTTGACAATATTAATTGCTTAGCTGTAAACCTATTTCTCACTGAGAAGTGAATGTAGTTACACTATATGCAAACTGAATGAGGTGTGAAAAGATTGAAGATTCACGGCCATTACATAGTTATAAAGTGTCAGTTGGAACTCTTCACATTCAACTGCATTTTTTTTAACGTAAGAACAAATTAGTTAAAACACTTGCATCATGCATGATGCCTATGTTTTATTCAGTCATTAATTTTTATGAAACTAAAATATATACAAATGTAGAAAAAGATCTGATATGTGTGCATTTTTCTTCAGGCTCCCCCTCCCCCTGGAATTCTAAGCTATCACATTTAACAAGTGGGGGGGGGGAACTGTTTGCCTCTATTCGTAGAGTGAGCAGAGTAAGGAAACGGCGTGTATTGCAATATAAGCAATTTTACATTGAGTTAAAATTAGCCTTAACCGTTCATGGGGCTCACATTCTTCAGGTAAGAACTGTCCCAATCTTGAAGTACCTAGAAATAAGCAGAAAAAAATACCTCATTGTCTATTCTATTTATACTTCCTATATCTCAATATCAAGTGAGGCATCTCTACATCAGTAGCTCCCCTCATGGGGTTTACTTTAAGTAAATAAGAATGTCACAATCCTGAGATATCATTGATCTGTTTTTTCCTCTCTTCTCTCCTCTTTTTCTCCTCTACTTCATTGTGGTAGCCTCATGAGAGGTTGAGAGGTCTCTTTGAGTGGCTATTGCCATGTTGTTGGTATTTGTTTCTCTTCCTGAAAATATCACTCGCGTGTTTGCCGTGCGTTGAGACCTGTATTCGTGAAAATGCGGATTTTGTTAAATGCGATCCCCAGACACCGACACATTACTTTAGTCTAAACTTCAGTAAAATTGGTGGGTTGTAGTGGTCTTAACCACATCAATCGGCTGAAATGGATCAAGCGATCATGCATTAACTAAACACGTACACTCCAATTAATTCATGTGGGCTAAATAGCGCATTAAGAAACTATTAAGGGTTTTACTGAGTGTCTCGCTAAGGATGTACTACACATGAGTTTTGTATTGAAAGCATATAAGGTTTGATTAGCATTGTTGCAGTTGTCTGCATCCATTTGTAGGGCTCGATTGTGAGTAGTGCCATCAGACCTCTAATATCAGTATTTTCCCTTTTACATGTATCTCCCTTGCTTAAAGGGAAGTAGATATCTGGCTATTTTGATGCAGTTAAACCCACAAAATTACGTTCGAATGATCAACTCATGGAAACATCTTTTGTTAGTCAAAGCATATCAATAACTTACACAAATTAGCCAATTTGGATAATGTTATATCCCATGCTAGCTTTAATTTTTCTTAGTGTTTTTCGGCCGTCAATCACTTAATTGTCTCGGAAGAGGAAATCGTGAAATCTTCAGAATCAAAAAGTATGCAAGCGAATTAAGGTTAAAAAAAGGGATGATAAATTTATTAACATCAAACAATAAACACAATACTTTCATTTCATAGACCTAAATTACCTGAAACTATCAAGGTTGCCTATGTCCTTATATGAGCGTCCATATACCCTCAACCCATTACGATGCTCCCAATGCCAGATTTGGGCATACCAAAACGTCTTGCAGAGAAAATATTACTTGTTTTTTTTATTATTTTATTTGTAACGTTGTGCTGGAGGGGTTGGAAGTTCTTTCAGGCGAAAGAAAAATTAAGAAATTGTAAAGGTAACCATCCATCTTACTGTTTCTTATGCCTAACATGGATTTTAGAAAGAGCTAACAACTGTGAAAATATTTTCTATATAGAAGCCAGAAATCGAAGTTTTGAAATTAAAAGATGTGCTAAAGTCCTCTTTGAAGAGTAGAAAATCTTTCCTTTCTTTGTAGTCAGTTGAAATTTCATTGCATCATTGGAAAGAAGACATAATCTTCAGTGAGACCCTTCCTAAAATTAAGACGCTGAATTCCGTAAAATGTGATTTACAAATTAAAGAATAACTACTAATATCTCGTGGTATTGTAGTGGCATTCGTTCTCAATTTAAGGACATCAAACGCATTATCTTACCATAATTCTGTATGCGTGTCTTCAAGAAATCTTTCTGAAACTTATGGACTCTAAACAGATACAAGGATATAATTGTTAAAGAAAAGATTGTAATGTAAAGTTACAACTTCTGTAACAGTATGCTTATTTTCATCACGGAAATACCTTTCTGCCGTACATTCGTTAAATAACAATCTTCAAGCAGTGGCTATGCGAATGTATATAATACTAGGTGACAATATACACCTAGAAGATTTAAAGGATTTAGTCGATCTGACAGCTGCACCTTTTTACTGATTGGCAATTTTAATGGTCACAACCTGTGCGGAAGCATTAATACAAATACCAGGGGAATCTTTCTGAAAATTGCATTATGACTTGCATATGCATGCTTGGTAAAAACTGGGGTCTACAGCCAAAAATGTTTTGGATGTACACAGCAGTTGTCAGGCCTACTTTTACATATGCATCTGTGATATGGTGGTGTAAGGTGGAACAGAAAACTGAAGGACAAGCTAGGAAGTCTGCAAAGACTGGCCTGCTTGTGTATCACAGGTGCGATGTCCACAGCACCTACCAGAGCACTAGAGGCAATTCTGGACCTGACTCCATTAGATATCTTCATATGCAGCACTGCCAGAATAACTGCATATAGAATGAAATTGCAAAATCAGTGGTGTGATAAGCCCTCTTCTGGAGGTCATACTACTATTACCAAAAAAATCAACCACCCAACTCTCCAAATACCTTCAGACAGCACGGAAAGAACATACGTGTTTGAAAGACCATTCGAGGTAGTTTTTCCTACCAGAGAAGAATGGAAAAACGGCACGATTGAAATAAAAAGCAATGATCTTATCTGGTTTACTGATGGATAAAAAAAAAAAGGAAACCTCTCAGGACTGGGGGTCTATGGCATGGCACCAAGATTCAGTCTTTATAAAGGGCTTGGGGAACATGCCACTGTCTTTCAGGCGGCGGTTCTTGCTATCGCCAACTGTCTGCAGGTAAATTTAAAGAAGGGCTACCAAGGTAAGCTTATTCTTATTTTCAGCGACAGTCGAGCTGCATTGATGGCTCTCTACTCATTCCAAGTCAAATCAAAAATTGTAATGTAATGCAAAAATCTCTTTAAAGAACTGGCAAATGAGAATAAAACTATTCTTATTTGGGAGCCAGGGCATATAGGAATAGAAAGTAATGAAAGAGCTGATGAACTTGCAAAACAGGGATCCTCTTTCAATCCAATAGGAATGGAACCCTTTTGTGGGATCAACATGAAGACTACAAGGAAGGCCATTCAAAAATGGGGAAAAACAGGAGATTAACAAAGTTTGGCGTGAATCTCATGGACAGAAACATGCAAAAAGTATGATTTTCAACTCATCTGAGAAAATTGCATCTGAAATTCTTAGACTCCCAAGATTGAAGACTCAAGCAATTGTAGGCTTAATTACTGGGCACTATCATTTCAGGAAACACATTCATACAATGGGACTTTTCAAACAGGAACCAATTTGTAGGAAATGCCACGCAGGGGTAGAATCAGCTCATCATATCCTATGAGTGTGATGCTCTTTCCCTTAAAAGATTCACTACTCTAGGTAATCCATATCCTAAAGAGTTACACCTGAACTCCATTGAGGGCCTATCAGACTTTATAAACAAAGTAGGTGACCCAAGACAATGGAACTAGGAAAAAATTGGGCTTGGAGCATGGTAAAAAATGCAACAATGCAGAGGTGCCACATATCTGACAAGCTCAAGAAGAGCTCTATCTCAAACAAAACAGTTTAGTGCTGATCTGGATGTAATTAGCTGCATAATGATACTTCACTTTAGTTCTGATTCCCTTGAAAACTTACCTTATTTAGTAGAATTGTTTAGTTGAATTAGACCACTGGTTGCCAAGACGTCGACCACGGTCGACTGGTAGACAGCGAAAACATTTTTAGCCCACGCGACCATCCCGATAATAACCTTGGATATTAACAATGTAATTTATGACTTATGACATAGATTCAATGAATTAAAATAAAAATTTACAACATTCTACGCTTTAAAACCCAAAACAAACTGTGCAAAGATTTACTAATTAAAGATTTACGATTTAAAACCTAAAATGGACATGATAAGCGCAATTAAAACATTAAAAAAAACTATACAAAGGTATGTATCTCAGTTAAGAAAACATGAATTGAGAAACTTCAAAAACATGGAGGAAGAGTGCATCCATAATCCAAACCAAGACTTCGAAGATTTCGCTTAATACTTATTTGTTTTGTTTGAAGAATTTGAAAAGAGATTCGCTTATTTAATTAGGTTGAAAGAAATATTCAAGTTTATGATATTTCCATTTAATTAAAATGTCAGCATTGATGGAGTATCTGAAAAAATAGGACATTTAATAGATATCACATCAGTCACGTTCGAGGAAGAAATTATTAAATTAAGATGCGATATATTTCTTAAATCCAGACCATATTTAGCGATACTGATTTTTAGAAATTAATTTCTGAGGAAACGTTTCCAAATATTTACAAATTGATCTTGTATTTGAAGTCATACTTTGGATCGAGGTATCTTTGCGAATCTGCATTTTCAACCATGAACAAAAACAAGCATTGGTCGCATTTAACAGATGAACATTTAGTTTCGTGTTTGTGCATTGCAATAAGCTCGTATCAGCCACAATATGAAACTTGTCACAGATATACAGTGCCAAATTTCAACTAAATGAAGTGAATAGGATGGTCAGTTTTTGATATATGAATACTTTGATTATTTTCGTCAGTAAATTTTTATTTTATAATTAAGATTTTTTAGAAAAATTACATAATTTAGCATATTTTCTTGTTACCGAAAATATGTACGTTAATTTAGCACTGCTATTGGTATATTGCCTTCGATTCTTTAAATATGGAGTAGACCCCGGATCCCAAAAGTCTGGCCACCCCTGAATTAGGGTATAAATATCCCAGATTACAGATAGAAGCTGTTACCATTTCCATACTGAAATTTGGAAGATTCTTCGAACCCTTTAAATAACTGACAAATCACACCAAAGAGTTGCCTTAGTAAAACACTGGAACATACGATCAGTAGGCGAGTTATTTATACATCAGGGAAAAATAAATGTATTCCTAAATTTCAAAGTGGTTTTCGAATTCAGAGCTACTCTAGAAAATGTTATATATCTCGAATCGATATTTGTAATGACAGTATCACGATTTCTATATTTCTCGATATAGAAAAGCGTATAACCGAAAGTTGAGGTATGGTATTCTCCGCACAGTGTTTGAGTATGGATTCCGAGATAATCTACCTATTTTTATCTAGAAGAGTTTACAGTATGTATTTTTGTTTGCATAGTATAGTCTTTTTAAAGTCATTTTATTGAAAAAACGACTTGAAAAAGACGCTCCAATTCATTACAAAGATATACCCTAGCAGGGCCGGAGCTAGCAGCTTCGCCGCCACGGGCAATGAGGTAAAATGCCGCTCCTTTATAACAAAAATTAAAGGAGAACCTAAGCCCTTTCCACAAATAATGGTAAAATAAAACTAGTAAAAAAAGTGCAATCATCAGCAACGTTGAAGTTTTAATTAGCAAAAAATACTAACTTATTTATGTTTTTGCCGCTAAATTAAAATTAGAGTTGCGCAGAAAAAAAGGAAAGAGTCATTTCTGGTGCATAATTATAAAATACAGAACAGATATTTAAAAAAAAGTAAAACAAATTATAAAACCACTAAATATTAAAATTGTATTACATTATAAAAATGCATTTAATCCGAGAGTTGAAATTAAGTGTTTTTTTCTCACTTTTAATTCTGAAAATTGTTTTATAATTTCTTTAACATTAATTTTTTCAGCCAGGTCATGTTCGACGGCTATTGTTAAGCCGTTTAGTCGATCCTCGGTAGTTGTGGAGCGTAAAAAAACTTTGAATTAATTTTAATTTGGAGAAATTCCTTTCTCCACTTGCTACACTTTTTGGGAGAGTCAGCAATATTCTTAAAACTATACCAATATTGGGAGCAAAATCCATGTTCGATATGAATTTTAAAATCTCAACTGGACTTTCTTTTTTGTTTAGCAAAGCCAAAACAGCTACTATCTCGTCTGCCAAGTCAAGCGCGTTCATATCGGATGAATTCCCATCAGTCAACACTGTTTCTAAATCTTTACAATACTTTATATGTCGTTTTGAGAAATATCTTTTAAATCAGAAATATTGTTCAAAAATTGGAAATAGTTGCTGTGGGTACTGATCAAATCAAACCTGGATTCGAGTGCATTGATAGCTTTATCTAATGTAAAAAAATAAAATTCTGCCTTATATTTCAAAGCAGGATCTTCCAATGGATCATCTTTTGCCTCATAGTCGAAATTAACATTCCTTCTTCGAAATCTATGACGTGGCTGGGTGAGCTCAAAATTAGCTGGTATGTCAATTTCATCTGCGAGTTCTCGAGCATCGCAAAGCCTTTTATTAAAGGCTCTGTCCGATCTAAGATGCTTGAAAAAAATCTTTACAATTCTTCAAGAGCTCCATAGCAGATGGTAAATCAGTCTTTTGTCTGCAAGAGCTTACTTATAGGATTGATACAATTTAAGATTTTGTACCAAATTACAATGCAGCATAAGAATTTAAATTGTTTAACACAACTTAATAGTCCAGAAGCCTTATCTCTTATAGAGTTGTCAACCTCCGAGTTATTACAAACAGCAAGTAAAGCATCGTATATCCCTCCTAATTGATACCTTAGTGGTTTTAATGCATCTATTCGGCTTTCCCAACGAGTATCACTTAGAGGTTTCAAAGTAAGTCCGGAAACATATTTTAATAATATTGTCCGTCGAAAAGTTGAAGAAAAAAGCACATATATTTTTTAAACTATATTAAAAAAATTGGCGGCTTCGAAGGATGCTTTTGCCACGTCATTAACTACAAAGTTTAATGAGTGGCTGCAACATGGAAGGTAAAATGCTCTTGGATTTAACACATTTATTCTAGATTGTATTCCCGATTTACTGTCTCTCGTGTTGGCCCCATTATCGTAAGCCTGACGCCTCATATCCTGCAAATTCAATCCCAATGTGTCAAGTCTTTTAAGTATTAGAGCTACAAGTTTATATCCAGTCGATCTTTCAACCGGAAGAAAGCCTAGAAAGCTTTCATTAATTTTAATGGAATCCTCCTTGGGATTGGACTTGTCAATGGATACATACCTTACTAAAACTGTCATTTGCTCGATCTTGCTGATATCAGGAGTGCAATCTAGAATTATTGAATAATATTTAACTTTTATAATATCAGTAATAATATGAGATGTTATATTTTCAGCTAAAAGAATAATCAATTCATTTTGAATTTCTTTTCCGAGATAGTGCACTTTAGCTTCTTTTTTAAGTACTCTGCGGATATGCTCTTCCATTACTGGATCAAACTGAGCAATTAATTGAATAATTTGTAAAAAATAACCGTTACCGAAATCGGAAAGTTTGTCCCTTGTACTACGGAGGACTAAACAACTTTGAGCAAGCATTTTTATTGTTGAAACAATTCGTAGAAGCACCTCGTCCCAATAATTTATTTCTGCGATAATAAGTCTTTGTGAATGACTGTCAATCGTTTTAGAGTACTGTATTCTTTGACTTAATTCAATCCAAGACTTTTGACTTTCGATATGTTTTTTAGAGGTTTCATGTTGATTTAAAGTCTTAGCGAGGTGCTTCCAATCTTTAAAACCTCCAATAGAAAGGGAAATTAAAGTAGAACCAAAAAGAAACAAATTTTTGCTGTATGTTTAAAAAACACCCTGTATATATACAGGGTGTTAGGGGTTTGATTCCAAATATATTAATGCATAAAATTCATTTTAATTTCACTTCATTCATTTTAAACAAAAAAGTTTAGTATATCATGGGTCGAAATTCAATTATTTTAGAAAGAGAAAATGTTTAAAAGTTTGAGCAATTTAATTTTAGGGCCAATTTGCCACCCTCTAAGGTTGCCGCCCCGGGCAGGGGCCCTGCTTGCCTACCCCTAGCGCCGGCCCTGACCCTAGAGTAGTATTTTAAATGTTATGCATTTTAACCTTCATATAAGAAACATTTTAAACAAAATTCCACTCTCTTTTCATTCATTAATTTTTGTATAGTAAAGTTAACTTATTAATGCAAGACTCGTAATTTTATTCCTCCAGAATTTAAATTTTTTGAATGAATATTGGGCAATTTTTAGCATTGTCTTTAAATTGTGAAAAAATTTCCCCTTATACATTCATTTTTATGAAAGGTTCAGATCTGTAAACTAACAAGTTTAAATATTTCCGGTGTCAGAAAAAGTTATACTAAGAATTTATCACATTTTTTTAACTTCAAACTTATTAGGCAAATGTATTTAACCACATAATAAAAAGTGTTGCCAGTTAACATGTGAATGACAATTTTTTCTGGAACTTATATTCTGAAAATTTTCAGATCCCATTGAGCTTCCAGTTTCTGATGACGTTTTTATTCAAAATGAGCCATGTACATCAGGTAAATCCCAAACAGTTTTTATTTTAGTGTATTATATATTATAAAAAGATGTAGAA
>JAPDSC010066533.1:100350-123275 GCA_026290005.1 Latrodectus geometricus | reverse complement strand
ATATATATATATATATATATATATATATATATATATATATATATATATATATTTGTAAAAATCGAAAACTATAATAAATATATAATTTTTTTAAAGCAAATAACACGGTTGGTATATAAATCAAGGAAGAATTCCATTCTTTACCTATTTTTTCCACTGCCAGCTGTTATGTGTGCAGATGACAATTTCTAAAAAGTGAGAAAAATCCTCCCGTTATCGTTCTTGACGTGAGCCAAATTTCGTAATTGCGTCAGCATTACGTCATAGCACAAGTAGCTTGAGATGAAGTTCAAGTAATCATTAATAATCTAAACTAATTTTAAATGATGTCGTCATAAAACTGAAATGAAAAATTGCCTTTGTTGTATGCTGGAGATCAAATTATGATATAAATTTTATTGGAAATTTTCAGTTTAACTAGAAACAAAAATTTGGAAGTCATACAGAATAAGGATTTGATTTACTTACATTGTTTTTTGCGTATGTATATGACACAAAGTAATGAGAATGATTAATGGGTGACAGATTGTGGGAAATACTTAGAAAAGAACACCCTAAAGTCATTTTTCGAGATTTTAAGCTGGTGGAAAACATACCGATGAGTGCTGTACTGTATGAACGGCATTTTTGGATGCTACGATTAATGCTATCATATGCATATTTAGAAATTACACTTTGAAATGTCTGTTAATATTTCGCTCTCATTACAGCATATCTTCCTAAAATGATACATAAAACATCTGTCTTCAACTATTAATCCATCCATTATGTTATCAAAATAAATCTCGACGAAGAACTTGTGCCTGATTATATTAAGTAGTAGCTTAAATGATTTTCCGTGTAAAAAAGAGGGAACACACTTTTCAAAAGTGCATCTGCATAGAAATCTTATGAATGGTGAAATAATAAGTCGTCTTTGGATAATATATTCTGAATAGGAAGACAGAAATTTATGTTTTTATTATCAGCTATTCAGTGCCTCAATTGTTCTAACCACTGAAGGATTCAATAACTGGTCAAATATGTGCAGTAGATTAGCCACACATGAAAAATCAAAAAATCATTTGCTAGTTATGCTTAAAGGAGCTTCAAAAAAGACTTTCTGCTGAGCAAACAATAGATAATGTTCGACAGAAGATCTTGAACCAAGGAAAAATTAGTTTGTATAAGATATTTGAAAAATTATCTTCTGTAGCTCAGTGTTTAGCAGAAATTAATATCGCGTCTATGATCTATCTGCACAAAATGGAAATTTTCTAGGTATAATTGAATTACTCGGAAAATTTGATCCAATAATGTGGGATCATATGCAAAGAATTGCCTCAAAACAAATACACCAAAGTTATTTTAGAAAAACAATACAAAATTAAATAATAAATTTAATTGGCAACAAACTAAAAAAATAAAATTATTGATAGAATAAAATATGGAAAATATTTTCCGTGATTCTTGATTGTACTCCAGATGTCAGTCATCAAGAACGAATGTTTTTTAGCATCAGATATGTTTCAGACGAACTTTACCGGGCTCGAATATTGCTATAAATGAACAATTCATCAAATTTATACTTGTTGAAAGTAGCACAGGATAAACTCTATTTTTTATGTTCAAAAAACTAAATTAAAAGTCTAGGACATGACAGCAACAACATAAGAGGGTAAGGCTATAATAATGGTTCAAACAAGAAGGAGAAAGTCTCTGGAATGCAAGCTAGACTCTTAAAAGAAAAATCCACGGGCACTTTTTAATACTTGCGTTTGTCACAATTATAACCTAGTATTAGGAGATGTGGCAAAAATTTTCCCAGAAGCTTTAATTTTCTTTTATATTCTCTAACGACTATATGTTTTGTTTTCGGCATTTTCAAAAACATGGTTAGTACTTCTCAAATATGTAAAAGGACGTACTGTGAAGCCGCTTTTCGATACGAAGGGGGAATGTCGAACTCAAACCGTAAAAGCAGTGAGATACCAAACAGATGAATTTTAAGATGCTCATTTCGAAATATCAGAAATTTCCGAATATTCACAGATTAAAAGCAAAGCAGAATCTCTGGGAAATGCAATGAAATTTTAATGTCACTGTTTTATTGGTACGATTTACTGTTCTAAATCAATTATGTTAGCAGGGAACTTCAAGGTAAATCTGTACATGTATCCATTGCACTTTCTTCAATTGAAAAAGTCTTAAAATGGCTTAGCAACTACAGAAATACTGGATTCGAACAAGTTTTAGTTCAGTCAAAAGCTCTTGGAGAAGATTTGGAAATATCAACAGAAGTTTGTATATATAAATAAAAGGCTTCAAAAAAGAAAGAAATATTTCATTTATGAAGACAATGATGAACCTTTTGAAGACCCGATAAAGGCATACAAGATATCTTTTCTTAATGTTGTTTTAGATTTAGCTACAGAATTACTGAAAGATCGTTTCGAACAATTAAAAAATCATAATAATTTATTTGGTTTCTGGAAAAATTTCAAAATATGGAAAAAAAAAGTACTTTAAAAACATGCAACTGAATTAGAAATTTCTCTAACAGATTCTAAGTTAACAGAAAATGTTATACTAAAGAAGCTGATATAGACGGGAAAATGTTAATTAAAAAAGTGGAAGCTTTGAAATCTATTTTTCCTTCAGAACTTTTTGAAAATCCGTTTAAAATATTCAAATTTTTATTGTATAATAATAAAGCAACGGCATTTAAAAATTTGTTTAGTGCTCTCCGAATATTCTTAACAGATCCAATAAGCAATGCTTTTGAAGAGAGGTCATTTTCCAGGCTAAAACTGATAAAAAAAAAAAAAAAAAAAAAAAAAAAAACTATCTGAGACCAAAAATTAATCAGTATAGAATAAACAGCTTAGCAATTATGTCTATTGAAAGTGAAGGCGCAAGGAAATTAGATTTTCAAACAATTTTAGAAAAATTTACAGAACAAAAGCTTTAAAATATGTAAATTCATGTATTCATATTCAGTGATGTAAATTTACATTCAATAAATATTATATTTTGAACATTATTTTATTTTTTAATTTATGTAGAAGTTTATCTGATGATCCATGACATTTGATATATATACATTGAATTTTTATTTATATATATCGAATTTGAATTTTATTTAAATATTTAATATATAAAAAAGGTCCTGCAAAAAAAAAAAAAAAAAAAAAAAAAATCCACTCGATACCTGCACTTATTCGATTCGGACCTGATTCTTATTTTATGTGCCCCTGTCACCATTAGGGAACAAGATGTTCTTTGAATTAGCCAGGATTCAAACTCACTACCCTCCAGCAATGAGTACGACATCCTAACTTATCATACCACCACTGCCGTAAAAGTTTCTTTTCTGGTATTAAAGAATCATTGGTAATTGTAGAATCATTTTACAGAGAAGTTTTCTTATTTCCATAACAACTAATCTTCCAGTTGAAGTACATGTAAAAGTTTAAAATGCATTTATATAATTTTAATGAGACTCTAAAAGTTTTACGATGATTATAATTTCACGTCATAAGTGATTGCTTAAAGCATAAGAAGCAACAGAGATTTTAAGAGATTTTAACATAGAATTTTAGAATCCAGTTTTTTGGAAAAGATTATTAAAGTTGAAAAATAAAAGTGTCGCTATATAGTGCCATTATGGTTGTATTTCAGTGTTTTAGCAAAGTAATGTTAACGTAGTAAATTTTTAATCTGAAGCTTACTATGTTGTCTCAAATGGGGGCAACGGCCATCAGCATTCCTTTTACTACTAGCAGATATACATGAGTTTTGAAGAATTATGTCAATAGATATTTTTGTTCATATTTTTTTTTCTAATAATTTTCACCAGTTCTGACTCCATTAATTTCTGTGGGCTCAATGAATATTTTCCTGGTCATATCTTAATTACGAAGTTCTATTAGTAAGCTATGCATCTAGTTCCGGTCTTGTGTACCTAGATAGAACTCTGCACCTAGCTGAAATTTTTTTAATACATGAAAAATATTTAAATATTAAGCAAATGAGAAACAATTGAAATCATTTTCAGATTAAAAATAATAAATACCGGAATTTCTTGCGATTTTTCTCTATTCACAATTAGTTTGTTTGCAAGGTATTTCAATTCTTCTTGTTTTATTTAATAATTTGAAATTATAAAGGTTGGCATAAACATGACATAGATTTCGCTTATAACATAGAACGACCTGCAACGTAACACCATTTTGCATTGCTTAAATTTTAGTTTTTGTTTTTGTTATTACATTCTTTATACTTCGTTTCTTTTTGCTGTACTTTCATAAAATTTATGTGGCAGTATGAACCACAATTTTGACACAATGAAGAGAATAGTTCTTATCCAATGAATCAACGGAATTTTTTCTTATTTTTTCTGATTCTATAGCGGATTGGTTAACTTCTCTGCCACGTTTACCTATTGAACCAATCATAGTATCATTTCTTCTAGACACATTGGTGTAATAACATATTCAATATTACCAGCTTTGTTTATTATACGAACGTCATCCTGAATTGAATCCTTATTCATTGTCATGGCCGAGCGAAGGAAAAACAAAAAGAAGAAAGAGGTAAATAAGTTGTTAATTTATGATTAATTGTGTTGCGTAAATTTTTTTAACAACGAATAAAATTTTTTTATATGAAGTTTTTTTTTATTCGATATATTAATTGCTTAGTTTATAAACTACATATGTGTATCAGCAAAATTGAGTTTTTTTTTATTTCTTTGCAAAGTGTACTTTATGTTATATAAATACAGATCTTATTGAATAATTTAGCAATTCGAGAGTACAATTTTCATCTTTTACTAAAATATTACCGAACAATTTATCTATTTTTTTATTTGACGTATTTTTACAAAACCTTTTAAAAATAATCTTTGCTTTGCTCAAATGTCATCACAATTTTTATATTACTTGTATGATTTTACATTTCAATATATTTAAAGAATATTTTAAAATACAATGATATGTGAGAAAAAATCTTATTAGGTTGGATTAATAGTATATAACTTAAGGAAAAGAAGTGTCAAGTTTCTAATGATTATTTAAATGATGGAAACAGGAGGAATTAATTTCCTTGATTGAAGTTTATCGTTAAAAAATTCAAATAGTTACATATTTTTTCATAAAAGAAATAAAAATTATTTTAACTGGATCCCTTATAAAATATTTTAAATGCTAAAGGTTACTTGTAACTTGATGTTCATTAATTCGTTTCAATCTACTTTTAGATATTCATCTATAAAAGAGAAATTTATTTTCAATTGATTAATCACACTAAATTTTTTTGTATTATATTGCTCTGAAATCATTATTATATAAAAGGGATATATCTATTTTTATTTGAATTTTATCCTCGATATGTTAAAGTTTGGGAAAGTAATTTTCCAAAAATATTTTACAGTTTTTCATTGTCATACTCAGGTTTTAATACGCCACAAAAATGTCATATACCTAAAGCAGTAAAAAAATCATTTGTGATATTAAATTTTGGAATTAAACAAAGTAAAATGTCTTGAAAAATTTCTTTAGCTTAAGGTATTTGTGTTTCTTTACTATATTTCTACTTTGACAGAACAGTATTTAGAAAATAACTTCTTTACTCTTTCTGAGCAAGATTAATCTAACTCGCTTTAAAACAAAATAATTAATGTTAATTGCATTCTTTTTTAAATAACGTCTTATTACATTAAGCCTAGTAAAATGTTAGTGACAAAAAAAAATAATAATAAGTAAAGTTTAATTATTGTCAAACTCCAGATGAACTGTAATACTATAGTACTGGATCATGATATATTCTTTGGTTATGATGCTTATTCTTGTTGAGTGATTTAGCATATTACTAGACCTCAACTTTAAAACTATGTTAGTTTTAGTGTCTATAATAAAGTCAGTTAGATTAAATGACAATTTTTAATTCCCAAATTCAGCAGTTATGTGTATTCACCATACTATTCAAATTAAAATAAGCATCGTTTTTCCAGAAAATTTTGTAAAGCCAAAGTGTGCAAGAAACTGAAGTAAGAATCAATCTCGAAATCATATGGAAGCAATCTTTCCATGATTTGAAATTTTCAAGAAGGTTAACACATTATATTTTATATGTATTTCCTGACAGGCAAATCGAATTTTCATCCTTCACAATTGGTTCTGCTTATAATCTATACATTGGAAGATTTTCTTTTTTTAGAATGAGTATTAAATTAACCATTTTTTCAAATTTAAATACCATTAGTTAAGGAGACTTTTGACTGCCAATGGGTCCTTTAAAGATTGCAATTTCCTTAATGTATCTGTTGGAAAATTAAAATTCTAGTAATAGCTGCCATGCACAAAAATTTACATTTTGTTTTTGTTCTCAGCTGTTTTTGCATTTAAAGATTAATTTTGTAAAGAAACTCTAATATTTGTACTAAAAACATTTCATTGCATTAACATTTTAAAAAAATGTAGCATTTTAAAGTTTTAGTTGAGAATAATGAACTAGACTGATCAGTGAAGTTATTGTCGATGGCATGATTAATTTGGATTTTATGCGTTTTAAAGTTTACAGTCATTTCAAAAACTGTGATTAATAAATAAGAGTTATGTGAGAGTGGCTTATGGGTAGGAAGATGTAATTCATAAAAAAGTTCTTTTTGCCAGATTAATTTTGTTTTTTTGTTCTCCTAAATTAATTTCCAAACATTCTTCATATTTTACATAAATTTTTTTTCCCAACCATTCTACATGTTTTACATAAATATATAGCAGTGCAGGTAAGCCCTGGACTTTACCTGCAAAGCAAGTAACCAAATGGTTAGTGCTCTTGCCTTTGCTTCAACAGTAATGCGTTCAAATTTCACCTTGGATATAGATATTTGTAGTGGTTTGAAATTCAATTTAACCATAGGTCCTTATCTAATTAGTTTTTATGTGCAAAAAATTATCATTGAGTGACTAACAAAACCCTGGATTGTACCTTAAGGTTAACAGGTTTGGAATATTTGTCAATCACCAAGCATCTTGTTATTTTGAACAATGGTCAAGAGACAAGGTTACACCTGAGTTTGCATCTTCCTCTCCAGATCTATGCCACACCAGCAAAAGGACTTTGGCTGTCAAAGATTAACATGGAAACATCTTCAACTCATTGAGCTCCAATAACCATGCGAGGGAGAATGTGGTCATCCTTCCAATCCCTCCCCATGGCAAATAATGATTCACTTGGCTGATCTTAATGGGAAGTAATATGAGGCTACTGAGCCATTGGAGCTCGCTTTTAGGCAACTTTGAAATAACTGGGACTTCAGACGTACAAACTAATCGGGAAAAACTTTGTTCAGATTTACTCAATAGCCTACTTAAACTCTTGTTTACCTAAAAGTGATCTGAATGTCTTTACTGTAAGCTAATAATAAAGCAATTTTACCCCTGACAAAGAATGAGTGCTTAATACGTCATCTTTGTTTCTGTTCATATCGGTTTGGTGTGCACTGTTTTTCTAATGTGCCAACCTATTGCTTGCTTGTTTGCTATGGGAATGAACTAAAAATATAGCCTACTAGTTTTTTACAAAATCAGTGTGCTTTACTTCCTACTCTGTACAGCCAAACAGTTAGAACTCTGCCCTTTGGTTCAACAAGTCATGGGTTTTAATCCCACCCTTGGGTTTAGATGTACATAGTGGTTCAGAATTCACTTTAAGCCATAGGTCTTGGTCTAATTAGCCCTTGTGTGCAAAAAATGACCGTTGAATGGCAAACTAAACTGATTCTATTGTGAAAATGTTGTGTACAAGTTTACCAATTTCGTACTGTTCTATCTCTATTGTAAGCCTTTTATTAACTGTTCATAGCAGATTAATTGCGTATTAAATGTAGGCAAGATACTGCCTGTATCGAATGACTTGAAGAGCACGAATGCCTAAACAAAAGAAAAAGTGCTACAAAATTATCTGGTTAATTTGGTGTCTGGGGTGATCAGTAATTGGAAAAAAAGGAAGCTAAGATTGAACCTTTCTGTGTTACAACAACTATTAAAACAATTATAAAAATTCCATTATTCAAAAGTTCTTGTTCACAACAAATTGTATGAAGTTACATTTTTGTGATTTACCCAGCAAAGATAGAGAGGTGTTTCTTTGATCCATTGATTTAAAAAAAAAAAAAAAAGATTACCGCTGAATAAGGTTATGATTGGTGATTCTGTATTACAGATTGTAAGTTTGTTGGAAAAGGAGGCATGGTTTTGACAGTTACTAACTAGAGAAAAATTATCAGCAGAAACTGTTGCAGCAGGATATTTACTCAACTTTTAGAGATTCATGGCTACAGAAATCTAATCCCCTCAGCAATTAAATAATATTAAAAAATCTGGAGTCAATTTTTAAGCACTTCCTACCAAAAGTTTAACTTTCAAAGAAGAGTTTTCTTCCCAAGGATACAAAATAAATAAGGAATATCTGGCAACTTAGCCAGTTTATTATAAAAATCAAAATAAGGCTTGGATAAATTTTGATTTACTCAAGAATGATTTGAAATGCAATTTGTTTCTTGTTTGAAAATTCAATGAAACAAACAATTTGCCTAACATAGCCTTACTATTAACATTCTCAATCTCATCTTTCTGATACAATCTTTCACAGTAAAAGATTGATAAAGCTATTTTTCTGCCTTCCATTGTGACCCTACTTTTGTAGAGTATGGACAAGTTTCTTTCTTCAGTTTCAAAATATAATAATGTGTAGACAATAAAGCAAACACCTTGTCAAATAAAGCCTTGTTATTGATTGGCTACTCTTTGTCACATCCCTCTGATGCAATCTTAGTAGAAGATATCCTTGAAACTATTTTTCTACCACCTAATATAACCTTATTGTTGCATACTATAGACCAAAGTATTGCAAAATATCAAACTTTACTATTGTGAAATTCTCTTACCAACTGTGTCAGAGGAGCAGACATATTTTTCAAAGAAAACTTTTAAAAAATTAACAGTTAAAGTTATGATTTACTGGGTTGTCAAATCAGCAGAAATAGTTTGACTCTAGCTAAAAAATGGAAAAAAAGCTTTGGTCTAATGTTTGAAGAAATAGTAGTTGACAATGTTCAAGTCCAAAATGATAATTTACAGCAACTTATTCCTGAAAATGTGTAAGTTGCAAAAATTGCTTTCAAGACCGGATTGGGATTGATGACAAATGACCAAAAAGGATAGTGAAGAAGACCCTTCAACAGAGATTATTTCACATACTGATGCAGTTCAAGTGTTTATAATTGAGCTTTACTACATTTAGCAGAACCTGAATGCAACTCTTGTTATAATGTGTGGCTAGTGCAGGATCACATCATGAAGCCAATTCAGTTTTTAATGTCAGCAAAAGATTATTAAAATCAATTCTATATAATTAAAGTACAAAGCTATATTTTATATATTGTATTTAAACATTTGCTGAAAGTATAGTTGTCATTGAAAAATTACTTTAGCTTTGAATAGTAATCTTGATTTTCCTTTTTTTTTTTTTTCAAATCTAATTTTTTACTATCACATCATAAGTTGTTAAAATTATCCTAAATTTTGAATCTCTTGAATTGGGTTTTCTGAGATTTTAGTGTGCAATCACTTAATTATCCACCTAAATGTATTTTACTGTTATTGTAAACAAGTTATTAGAATTTTCTTATCAAGTTAATCATTCTTGGTTGTATGACAAAATATCATCGACATTTGTTTTTCATAACAATGAAAGAAAAAGGTTACTATGATCTAAAAAAATTTTTTTATTGTAAACAGTGAGGTGAATATAAATAAAACAGCATTTTTTTGTAAAAACAAGAACTTTTAGAATGTTGCTTATGTGCTTGCTGTAGTTAGAAATCTACTTTAAGCAGTAGGTTCAGGTCTAATTAGCTCTTGTGTGTAAAAAATAACCGTTAAGTTACAACAAATCAGAGCATTGCTGCTATGCTTGCTTATAGCTTTGCTACAAATTTCATTTATCAATAAAATGTATATTTAATATTAATCTGCTATAAATATAAAATGTATAATATGATATTTAAGTTCATTTATAGTATTTATATTTAATTATATATTTATAATTGTTTATCTGCTTTGTTAGATTTTTGACATAACAGTTTTGATTTCTACAATAAACATACTTAAAGTATTAAATACTAGTATAATGTCAATATAAACTTTTCTTGGACTAAATATTACAAGGTATAAGCTTAATATTGCAAATTTGAAAATCACACCAAAGCATAGTATTTTACATTTTCTTCCCCTAAATAATATTCATAGTTATTATTTTTCTTAATTGCAATGTCAACTTTTGGATTTAATTGTTAATTCAATCTTTTTTTTTTTTTTTTTTTTTTTTTTTAACCCAAAGTCACTATATAAATATTTCAAAATAAAAATTTAGTATTGTTTTGTATCAATTATTAATTGCATTGATGAAGTACTATTTTTTCTCTTCTCTGGGGCATTTCTTAAAAAACATTTTTTTTATAGATAAGTGACTCTGTTGAAAATGTAAGTCATACTTTTCTTTAAAACTTAATTCCAGTTTTTTGCATGCAATAAGTTTGCATTGTGATTTAACATTTTGTATTTTTTTTTAATTCACAATATGTATACAATATGAATACATATTTATGCTTTCTTATTTCTAATGTTTAAATTCATACATTAATTTGCTTAGTCATTCATTTCTTTTACTGTTTATATATGAATTTCATCTTATATAAGAATATGTTTGTTGACTGCATCTTGTTTTGCTTTGGCTCAGTAAGATGATGAGTATGTTTCTTCATGAATTTAATTTGTATATCATTGATTTAAGAACTGTTTTACAGTACTAATTAGTTTCTGTATATTATATAACACAAATAAATGAATTCTCATAAAAAATCTGTCAGTATATATTTTACACATCAAATGATATCCATTCCAAATGTAAGAATTGCTTAATATGAATAATCAAATTAGCCCTTGGAATTAATTTGATGTCGTTATATTAAAATAAATTAAATATCTATTAATTTTTATTTTCAAATTTTTTGAAAACTTACAAATACATTGAAAATAATGCCATATTGTTTATGACTTTAATATCAAATTAGGATTGTTACTTTCGATTCAGTTTCCACCTCGGATTTGGTTTTTTGTAGTGGTTTGGAATCCATTTTGAGCTTTGAAGTCTGTGTCTGATTTGCCTTCATGTACAAAAAATGACTTGAGCAATAAAACGAGTACCACATATGGGCAATTTCAGCAACAAAAAATATACGTTGTTGCAATCATTACATGAAAACAATTTATTACTATTTCTCTTGCAATTCTAATTTACACATGGGTAAAACTTATTTGCTATGTTTAGGATTAATAAAATGCAAGTTGACATTCTGTATATGGTTCAATCAATGTTTTAGAGCCATTACCGTGAACATCCAGATTTTAAGCCTAGATCTAATGCAACCCTTGTGTGTAAAAATTGAACTTAGACAACTTTGAGTTACCAATTTGAAACAATGTTTGAATTATATTAACTATTTCAGTTCACATAATGGGTTTACAGAAAATTTTAATGGAATAAAATTCTTGTTCATATCTTTACTTACTAACCTGGCAGCCTTATGATTAGCAGCTTAGTCTGGTTCAATAGTTCTTGGATTTAGAATTCATTTTAAACTGTAAGTTCTTATGTAATTAGCCCTCGAGTGCAAAAAACTGACTGTTGAGTAACAAACAAACAATTTATGAATTGACCCATTGTTCTTTTAAAAAACAATTATCTAAAAGTATGTCTGTTGTATACATCTATAATTTTATTCACATTTTCTTTCATTGTTTGTTTATTAAGTCTATAATAAAGTAATTGATTTTATTTATACATTATAAATTTTATTTCTCAGTTTAATAGTTTTAAACAATTTAAGATGAATTAAATTCTTTAAAACTTTTTAAGTGTATTCATTTTTTTGGTAATAGCTAATTAATCTCCATCTACTAATGGATTATGTATCTACTAATGGATTAGTTTCAAATTTTGTAACAGCTTTCTAAATTTTAATTTTGTTTATTAAGAATTTCCTTTTTCAAGTTAGAAAATAAAAATATTGATATGTGAGTATAAATTTTAACTCTTATGAAATTGTTTTTGATTATTAAAAATATAAATAAGAATTTTTAAAAGTTATTACATGATCTGTTATAATGTAACAAGGAATAGGATGTTGTAACCTATGACATGTAATACTTAGCTTAAATAAATTTGAATTCTTATTTGAATGTTCTTGTGAAAAAGTTGTTACAATCTATTTTTTCCTTTATCTAGGTTGATGTAAAAATAGATGACAAACCTACTAAAGAAGAATATGCAGTTGCTAAGTACTTGAAGCAAATACTTCCTGAAAAGAAAACAACTTTATTAGGACATAAAGTAGAATATTTCATAGGTATAAATTAAATTCTACTTGATTCTTAATAGAAATGTAAATTAACAATAGAAATCTAAACTATTTATAAAATCACTTTTTAACTTAAATTTATTGTATTTAAATTACTTGTGTAACTTTTACTATAATTTGTTTTTGTAATTATTAAATATAAGAGGAATTACTGTCAAATATTTGTACTTATTGTAGCTTTGTGACTTATTTAGTTTTTATTCTGACTAGTTTGATTTTGATATACACAAATAAATATTGAAATTTCATTTATTTTTCTTTTTTATTCTAAATTTGCATGTTTCAGAAATGAGCATATGTAAAATTAAAAAAGCAATGAGCAAAATGTTAGTTTTAATCATTTAGATAATTCAAACATTTTAAAACTGGTTAAAAATAATCTGTCAATTTTTCCCATCAAGTTTAAATTAGCAGGATTATTGCATACATCTTCATTGTAATCTATCCATTTTATAAATTATGTTTTGACTTTCTTAACTTTTGTACTTTCTTCTGTTAGCTTCAAAGGCTGTCGATGCTTTAGCAGAATCACATTGGGCTAAAGAAAATAAAAAGGGTGAATTAAATTTTTCAAATAGAGATGTTGCTGTTGACTTTATGGCCAGGTAAAACATTGTCTATATTATAATTGCTGTAATAGCAGATAAAACTTAGTATCTTTAGGGAAGTTAAGAAAGTTTTCACTTTACAAAGAAATGCATATTTTTCCTGACTTTCGCTTAATGAATAATTTCTTTTCTAATTTGAAAAGTTGTAGTTTAGTTTTGTATTTTTGATTTATATATGTAAATTTTTGTTTCTTTGATAATTATAAGTACCGTACTTTCCTCTATATAATCCGCAGATTATGTGTTAAAAAAGTTCCGAGTTTCATTGTGCGTATTATACGCCGCCGCATATAATCTGATAAAAACATTCTTCATCAGAAAAGCTTACAAGAAAGTTTTGAAAGAAATACTGCTTATGTTTCATAAAATAAATAACAGGTGGTACCAAGACACACCCGAGTTGTTTAAGCTGTAATCAGCTTTGTTCAGCTTTACGTTCAAAAAAGAATTTGGTTCCTCGTAAAGGTATTACAGTTGTAAATTTGCTAATGTCAATTTGCCTTGACGTGAGCTGTTTTGTATTGAAAATATTCACATTCGTATATTGTCATATGGAAGCGAACACTTTTAAGTTACATAGCATATTTTAAATTAAAAGCTACAGCAAAAGCAAGTTAAAAAAAAATGGCAAGAAACATGTTAAGTGAATTGAAAAATAAAGCAAGCGCGGTATAAAAGAAAAATGTATAAAATACGCACGTTGTAAATAATTCAATTTTTTTCATTTAAATATTAACAAAGCAATTATAAATTTTTTTAAATATGCTTAACATAGTTTTAAAAGTTATTAGATGCTAAATATAGATAACTTTTACAAGAATCTTCTCGAAATTATCGTTCTTGATCAATCTCATGCTTTCATCTCAAGTTAATCGCACTTTGCGATGAAGTGGATGTAGACTGATATTTTTCATAATAAATGCTTTCTTTCTATACAATTTATTAAATTTTTAATCGTTCAATGCACTTTTTTATTTTATGTGACACCCATATTATCAGCAATACATATTTTTTACTCGAAAAAAAAGGCTGTGCAGATAATACGCCGCTGTGGATTATATACAGGAAAATACGGTATATAGACCTACTATATGCTGGTTTCATTTATATTTGTTCACTATCTTGATGTTTTTAATTGACATTAAATACTAAACTCAGTGGCACAACAGTCCATCGAGGTCCAAGGCTACAGTGCCCATGTCTGTTTTTATTATTATTATTATTATTGAAGGCTTTTGAGTGTGAAGCATATCCCAGTTAGGTGGTCAGCCTAATGCAAATTCTCCTATGTTTAATTCCCAAGTATTCTTGGTACTCAGTTTTATTGACCCATTGAAGAGTTGAAAACCGAGTCAACTTCAACCAACCCTAGGATAGAACCTCAGACATGTGCCTTAAAAGTGCAAAGCACTACCACTATTCCACTGGGCTTCTAATATTAAATTATTGAATGGAAATTATTTTCAAATTAAAGTTAACTTAACATTACTTGACCTTCTTTTACTGCTAATTTTGATGTTATTTGACTTCTAAATTTCCAAGAAAAGTAAAATTTGTGTCTGTCTGTTAAATGGTTCATTTTCCGGCCATCATTTCAACAATTCATTGATTTGATTCTTACCTCTGGCTAGGATGATTGTAGTAATTTGCTGTCCACTTCAACATGTAACTCCTAATCCAAAACATAATTGAAGAACATAAATTCTAACCAAGTCCAAAGAAAAAGTTTTTATTTTAATAAAAGTTTTTTAAGAATAAATTTTGAATGTATAGAAGAGGGGTTAACAAGTTATTGAGTTTATTTTGTTCTTGTACTGCTTAAAATCAGTATTAAATAACTGAATGGAAACTTATTAAGTTAACTCAATGTTTGCATAATTTGACTTTCTTTTACTATTTTACCTTGATGTTATTTGACTTTTAAACTTCCAAAGAAAAGAAAATTCTGAATTATCAGCTAAATGATTAGCTGTGGTCACACATCATATCAACAAATCATGGATTTGATTTTTACCACAGACTAAGATAATTTTGCATCAAGTGTTCACTTTAAAATGTAGTCCCCAATCCAATTAACCCTACATTCAAAAAATACAGAGCATAAAAACTTAACCAAGTTTGAAGGAAATTTGAGGAATAATTTTACATTTCAGAATTACTTAAAAATAATTTAATTTTGAATATAGATGAGAAGTCAAAGTCTATGAATATTTTGTACTTTAAGTCAAAATAAAAATAATTTCTTATTATTAATGTATTTTTAAAAATCTTTCTAAGCAATAGAAAATTTTACAAATTAACTATAACATTGTAATTTTAGAGATTATTCAAGTTTCAAATTTGTTTTTATAAATATTAAAATTTTTCAGTTTTTATTCAAAATCAAAAATATGTGTAGAAATAATGAGTAGAATATAAATGAAAATCTTAGACAAGAATAAAATGAAAATTGTAATATTTTTTTATTCACATGATTAAATTTCCTATTTTAAATGAAAAATTTATGCTTGTTTTACAGAATAATATACAAATATTCTATTTTTGATGTTATAATGAATATGATATAGATAGTTATATTTTAAAAATACAATATGTTTTACAGTAAAAGTATAAAAAATAGTTCTATTTATTTTTTTGTGGAATCTATTCAGTTAAGTTAAAATTATGATAGTTAGATTTTAAAATCGAATGTAAAAATTAACTATATCTGGAAGCTTCCATGGTTATATTAAGAAAATTATCAACTATACCAATTTGAAATAATATCAGGTTCTCCAAACTTTTTCTCCCAATTGTTTACTTTAGAAATTATTTTCCTTTTGATCAGTTCATCTTAAAATTGTTTCTGCAAATCATTTTTTAAATAAAAAATATTCTTTGCTTTGTCATTTATATTTTATTTTGCTTGATAATTAATAAAAGAACTCTATTAATGAAAGATAAATCTGATGGCTAATCTTTATATTCAAATACATTTCAAATGAAATTTGCTTAAGATGCTAATTATATTAACATTGGTTGTATTTGTAGCATTAAGATGTTCTATAACAAATTTAACTAATAAAATTAAATGAGGAATCTTAGTTTTAAAAAAAAACTTTAGAATGTTAAGTGAATTATTTGAATTTAAGATTTTTTTTCCCTATTTCAAGCTTGTATATTAAACATTTGTTTTATTTTTAAAATTAAATATATTAAAAGTTAGCATGTTTTTTGACATCAGTATTAAAAAATTTTGTTAAATACAAAATATTTGAATTTTTAAGTATTTTTTGTGTACTCCGAGTTATTTTTAAAAGGCTAAGTATAACAGAAAGAATGTTATGTTTTGACTTTGAATTACGAAGCAATAAAGAATTTATTCTAAATTTGATCACTTACATAAGTAATATTTAGATATTTGCCATTTACAAGAAAACATTTTATAAAAAGTTCAAGTTACTTAATTTGACTTAACTTCGGGCAGTAATGTTCGCATTGGTAAACTTTAAGTCAGGTTCTAGTTGAATTAGCTTTCATGTGCAAAAAGTAAGTAGTAACAAGCAGAACAATCAACTACTCAATGAGTTTTCATATCCACTATTTTATTTTAATATTTCAGTCAAAATATTGATTGCATCAGTATCATCTTAATCATTTGCTGACTCTTAAAGACTTAAATTGTCTTGTAAACTAGAACTGTTTGTCGTACAATATGTTAAAGAAAAATTATTTTAATTATAAATCCTTTAAGAAATATATTCTTTAGAATGATATTTAATAATTTTACTGCTATTTTTGAAATAGCGTTGTAAATATTATGTCTAACTCTGAAATTTGAAATTTCCATGACTTTTGACTGGAAAAGTGCAGTTTATTTGAAATGTAAGTTCAACAAAATCCATTCAAATTGATTAATTGTATGAAATATAGTCATGATATATTTTGGTTAATCTCTTTTTAGTTTTCTAATTAATTGCATTAACTAAAATTTATGTTCTGTGCAAGTCAGTAAGTATAAGTATATAAAAATATTTTTTAAGACTTCTGGAGCACAAATTTTTCCATCGAGCCAAAAAGATAGTTGTCCAAAAGGATTCAAAGAAAAAGAAGAAAGATACAGAAGAAGCTGCTCAAGACTCTGGAAAAGAAAAAGAATCTAAAAAATCTGAGAAAAAAGCAAAAATAGAAGAGGGAGAAAAAACTGATGACAAAGATAGTAAAAAGGTAAAATGGTCAAATTTTTATCTGGAGAATATTTTGTTTTATTGTACTTACCAATAGTAGAAATAAAATTTGTTCTGAAATTAAATTTAATAAATGCAAAAAAACTCTCAACTTTGGCCATGGCTTTATTAACATTATTTGTTAATAAGTCCCTAATTCTATTAGGGATTATGTGAAGTGTGAAATTGAGATCCCCCCCCTCTATGTTTAGAAAATCGTAATTTTCCAATCCAATTTAATAATAAATAAAAAAAATAAAATAAAATAATAAAAAAAAAAAACTGATAAATTAAAATAAAGTGACCCTATTTTGCAGAATTTGATTTCTTTTAAAGTATTTTACTGTAAATTAAATTTTTTTTAGTGCTAATTTCTTTTAGCATAGTCAATTTCAACATTTAACACTGCTTAACTTTTATTTTTTGATGACTACAAAAGTTTTCTATTTTGAATTTGAGTTAATTTTTATACCCATTTCTCAAAAAGGACATTTTTGTTTTAGGATAGTGGAGAGGTTGTGGAAAAGAAGAAAGAAAAAAAGAAAATTAAATTAGATATGCACTTAGAACAGATTTTTATAGACAGTAATGAGGTAATCTTTGTTTACATGTACTTTTAAATTGTATTTACATTTGATGCACCAAAAATTCAGAATTTTATTTTTAATTATTATGTATAAAATTTAACCCATTTCCATTTTTTTTTATAAGAACTTAATGAGTATGTTGTGAGTGTTCTTATAAATATATATTCAAACTGCTTTAAAAGTTTGGTTTAAATTCAAATTGAACTTTATTTATCATGCAGCATTGTCTCTTATAATTTTAATGTAACATTAAATATTGTTCCATATTAATATTTTTGGCAAAATAATTATTTCAATTATGTGCACAAATATCTGGAAATTTATTTAAAAGGAATTTGTATAAGTAAATTATATATAGTAAATAATGTTTTAAAATATCTAATACTATGCTGTTAATTATCTATGTCACTAATTTAAAAAATATTGTGTTATGTATTTAACATGGAGAAAATATTTAGTTCATAGTTGATTTTTGAAACTTAAATGCCTGAATGTTTATAAATTTTTTTCGTTTATTTGTCAATGAAATTAATTATTGGTAGGAAAAGGAGAAAGAAAAGAAATTATTATTTTTAGGGATTTCGAACACAACCTTTTTATTATTTTTAAGCAAGTGAAAAGCTTATAATATAAAAATTTGAAAATTACTTGTAACTTTAGCATAGGAAATTTAACTTGTGATTGTCTCTAATTTTTTAATTAAAATTTGGGTTGTGTTGAGGAGACATTAGCTTTTCTTGTAAGCATATTATTTATCAATTTAAAATTTAATAAAAGTTGCTATTTCTTACTTTAAAAATTATTGATGTATTCATTTTCAAAGCTGTATTTTCAGTTACTGCAATTATAGTTGATAATTGTATTTTTACTCTCAATTATGCTTTACTTTTTTGTTTTTATTGTTTCAAAGTATATTCATTATTTAATTTAAATTTTAGCCTTATGTCTGGATATATGATCCAATTTCAATAAAAACTTGGATTACAGGCACTTTAATGGGTATGTGAGATTTCTTAAAAAAAATTATTTATTATTTGTTAAAATAGTAAGTAGTGAAAATGTTTTACATTCTTAAAAATTTTTAATCATTAAATATATTTTAAATTTTGTAATAAATTAGGAATTGTAAGAAATCTTTTCAAATGTATTCTACACTTTTTTGTTGTAATCTTAAAAGTCACCCTCTTTAACTTTTAACACAACAAATCACAAATATAACACTTTTTAAAACAAGTAACACTTGTTATATTTATGTCACCACCATGTTGAATCCCTTATCGGTCTTTAACTTCTAACAAAATAAATTAATGATTTTATTTGACTCAATTTGTTTATTTTGATCTAAAGTTAGAATTAAGTTTGAAAAAAACTGAGTAGTTGCTGTTCATTTTAAGTTTATTATAATAATGACTCATTCAAAGTTTAAGTGAGTTTTATAATTTGTTACAAAAAATATACAATGACTATAAAAGATAATATAGAATATATATTTAACCATTTTTCCTTCATGAATTACACCTTTTAAACTAAAATTCTTAACTTTGTGATGTGAGACAAAGAATCACAATGAATTAAATTGCAAGAAAATGACTTTATTTTTACTATTTTTTTTATTCAACTATTTCAGTCTTAAAATCACTGTAGATATTGTTTGGATTGTTACTGTTTAAATTTCAGGATTTCAGGATTAACTCCATAAAAATCTTTTTTTATTCCCTAAAATCTATCAGTTTTTAATGTCTAACATAAATACATTATATTTTGTATATGTAATGATATTTCAACTAAACCTTTGCAATGAAATGAAAATTTCATTGTCGAAAGATTATATAATAACCAGGCTGGCAGCTGAATGTTAAGTGCTCTTGTTTTCAGTGGAACAACTTATGGACTTGGATGTGGATCTTAGATGTGAATCTTTGTTGTAGTAGTTCAGAATGCATTTTAAAGTTTTGGTTTCTGTCAAATTAGCTTTCAGGTATAACTTCAGGCAATTATAGACAGAGGCAAACATGATCATGGTATAAAATTCCTGATAAGCTCCTTAATTTAGTAAGACTGAACTGACAGCCTTGTGCCAAGCCCTCTTGCCTTTAATTTAATGCATAAGTTCAAATCACACGTTGGGCTGCCATGTTTGTTGTAATTAATAATTTAGTTTAAACTGTAGGCTCCTGTCTAGCTCTTGTATGCAAAAAATGACTATTGGGTAACAAATAAACCAAACTAAATTCAGTTAAAAGATACAAAAAATCTTTTAAACAATATTGTAGTTTTAAAATTATTTAAAAAAATTTTTTTTTACTTGAGTATACCTAATTATAGAAAAATGAAGCATATAACTCAAATTAATTACCATATTTTCGCATTCTCAATAATAATGACTGGGTATCTACAGTTGCATTTTAGCTACCATATTATCTTGATCTCGTGGTAATGATTAATAAATTAAATTGAAAAAAAATTTTTATATGATGAAATATCAGCTGAAAAAGTTTTTTTGTTATACCAAATTTGTTTAAAAACAAAAATTTCCTTATGAGCTATAAATGTTTACTTTTCATATGGAAAAGTTCTGTTTTATTCTTGATCAACAAAAATATTTGAACCTTCTAATCTCAGCATTTTATATAAAATTTTAATAACTTTTTATGTAAATTTTATTGAAATTGCTGAGGTTATTTATCATAATAATTTTATTTTATCGCATAGATATTTGCATAATTAGTTTTCCATGTTTTGGAATCTTTAGTCTTGTGTAAATTTTTCTACCCTATATTGTGTTAAAAAGAAATATTAGTAGAAATTTCAAAATCTGTAGCTCTAACTTTTAGAATTAAGTTAAGGTAATAATGAACTTAAACTATTTAAATTATGAGCCAAGAATCCAGTTTTTTCCCCCAACATTTTAAAAATTACACATTATTATTTCATGAGAAAAAATGGTTTCAGAATATTTTACTTACATTTGAATCATTCTTGACTTGAATTTGACATGAAACCAGTTACATTAATATGTCTAAAAAATCTTTTAATGTAATTTATATTTAGCAAAATTTTTGTGTCTACACGTTTTGTGATTTTTATTTTGCAGTTGTAGCAGCAGTAGTATTATGTCTTTTCCCGCTATGGCCTCAAACTATTAGACATTATATTTATTATCTCAGTGTTGCTGCTGCCTTCTTCCTTGTCTTTATTATTGGTCTAGCTGTTTGTAAGTATAAAAATATCTTTCTTTAGAATGTAAATTTTTAATTTTCAAAAGCTTTGTTTTGTTTCTGAACTGCATTGTGACATTTTTGAAATTGTTATTAAGATTATTCGCCTGAAATGAATAATAGATTAGATATATCAAACATTTAAAAAAAAAATACCTAATACAGAAGTACTAAACAACAGGATTTGTTTAGTACTTCTGTGTTGAAAAGCATTTTCTGGGTTTTTTAAACCTAACAATAAACTTTTAAAAAATATATTTCAAAAGTTTATTGCAGTAATCAAAAGTATTTCTCGTGACAAAATCTTTAATTAATAATATTTTTATTATCTTTTAAAATGATACAAATCATTATAATCTTAATATCATTTACTCAATCAAGATTATCTTAATATCATTTACTTCTCCCTATTTTTTTTCTCCTGTGTTCATGGTGTAGTATAATTCTTGTTAAAATAAGATTTTTTAAAAAAATTTTCATTTAACATTTTATTTAAAATATGTTTAAAGCACCTATAGTTTTAAATCATAAGTAATATGGATGCTAAAGAAATAATTTTCTATTACCTTTAATAGTTTTTATTAAAACTTTTTATTAAGAAATTGTCATTGAGAACAACCAACCAGAATTGTGGTTGCAGAGAAAATTCCATTGCTTAGCTGCCAACAGTTATAAAAATTCCAAAATTCTTGTTGAGGAGGGATCTGGAAATATTCTCTAGGTTTAAGTTTAGTGTTTCCTTTTGTTTATGGCAAATTGGAAATTTTCAAATTTCATCTGTATTTAATGGAAATAAAATATTTATTAAAATTTAATTTACTTTGATGAATTTTTATAATAAAAATCTTTATGCATTTATTTTTATTTTGGAAAGAATAGTGTGCAATATTTGTTTAAAAGTCATTTTTCATAGGTCTGAATTTTTCCAATCTATGCTTACCAAAGGAAACAGCAATAAATAAATTTATTTTTATATCAAAAGAAATTTGAAAAATGTAGTTTTATATTTAATTTATAATGTGCTATTATAATGATAAAATACATACAAGAAGTTAATTCAAATTAAATTAAAAATAATGGAATCATTTTTATTTCAATTTGAATTAGACTTAAAAATCTTGTATGTATATCATATAAAATATATCAATATATAATATTTATTAAATTTAAACTCTTCTAATTTTTCCATAATTTGCTTTCATTTAAAATTGTGGAATGCTTTACTATAGTTTTAGAAACCAAATGTAAATTTTCTGTGTGTGTGGTCTTGTTGATCAAGTATCATATTCAGGTAGTTCAAAAGATTGAGAATATAATATATTTAAGTTATAGAATGTTAAGTTGCCAACAAAGGTCAATGTTTAAAAGTTAGATGACCAAAGTTTATGATTTATAGAAATATTAGCTAAAGTTTAAATAATGAAGACAGTTTTTCATATTAAGTAATTATGTGTTGTTTAACTCAATTTCATATTTTCATCAGCAGATTTAATTAACATTTTGTGTTAATTAAAATCTTCTATTTCAGAATGTATCTTAGTTTTTAGCATTTTATAATATTTGATCTTTCAACATTTATAAATTGCATAGTGAAAAGAAAATTTAATGCTTAGTAAAAAGTGAATAGTTTTATCTTTTTTATTTATGTTGAATAGTAATTTTTTCTGTAAAAATGCATTTGTGTTCACTTTTGTTCGAATAGCTACTTTGCTCTAAAATTCTATATGTGTTAAATAAATGTAATAAATCTGATCTTTGTTTTAAAGACATTTTATTCATAGTTAAGGTATAAATGCCTAATCTGATGTAATTTTGAAACATTTTCTTCATTTAAAGAATTAATC
>JAPDSC010066533.1:55363-100340 GCA_026290005.1 Latrodectus geometricus | reverse complement strand
TCTTTTGTTACACTTTTTAATCATGGCATTTACTTCTATATTACAGTCAGATGAGGAGTGATGATGTAATATTCCAAATATGCTGTCACTATTTTTATATATTTAAATGTTCTAAATTAAATGTGTTTAAGAAACATGTTTGTACGTGGATTGTCTCGGTCAGTAATGTAAAAGGAAATACATTTGTGGTCTTTCTATGTTCCTATGTAATGTGTGTAAGAACAAAGTCATTCCGCTTTATTTGAAACAGTAGAATCTCAACAGGTTATAATTTATAAAATCAGATAGTTTGTTGACACCTGTATTATAAATCAACCACTCTTAACAATTGTGTTACTTGCTAATACTTTTATTATGAAAGTGTTAAACACTTAATAAAGAATGATTTATATTGTATCTTGCCCGGATATAGGCTACAGTATCAAAAAATTGCATAAAATAAATTATTTTAATATCTTAACTTGTCAGTTTGTCACAAATTATTTGGGTTCATTCTGTACTTGCATTTATTACAATACTGCAAATGAATTAGTGTAATTGCAATATGCTTTTAAATGTGTATGATATTTGTATGATTCACTGCCAAAAATGTCTCAAGCTATTTTCTATACCTACAGTTTTATTGCATGATTTTAATTTTTCTCTGCAGTTCCAGTAGTTGAATCGTCATTATTCTTGCCTTCAATCTAACAGTTTAGGTTTGACTTCCATTTTGGTCATGTTTAGATTTGTAGTTAGGGTTTTGATCTTTAGTTTGAAAATTTTTCATAGCTTCAATTGTCATTGTGTATAATCCTTCAGAATCCACTTTTAAATGTTTATCTTGGTCAAATTAGCCCTCATGTTAAAAAGTGTTTATGAAGCATTTTAAACCTGAATAATTTACAACAGAAATATATAGTGTTTTGGAATCCACTTTAAACTATAGTTTATAATCCAAATAATTCTTGTGAACAAATATAGTTATACTAATTATAGAGCTGAAAATTAAAACTTTTTATAGTAATTTTTTATTCATGCAAGTTAATTTGACTATGATCTGTTTTTAAAAGCAAATTTTAAACCACGTCATAGTCATGTTTCAAGTAAAAACAAAGCCATTGACTAATTCATTAAATTTCTTTGCAGGGAATAGTGTATTGCCAGTTTATTAAATGATAGTCACATTAGTTTATATTCCTTTATATTTTGCAATATTAATCTGATCTAAAAATATTGTTCCTCTTAATAGGAATCGTTTTATTCATGAAATTATGAAATGTTTGCTATTGAATTATTCTAATCAAATATATTTTGAAGACCCACAAAACATTTATTAAAAAAATGCTTCAGCACTAATTTCAAAACGCTTTTATTAAAAATAGTATATCGAAGTTGGCACTGCATAATAAAAGTGGTTTTATTTAATTGTTATATTTCTGCATATTAAACAATATGTCCTGCATTATATATTCATTATGAATATCTTTTTGTTTAATAATATATTTTCTTAAATTATCAGACTCCCAATTTTTCAATTGAAAAAAAATCAATTCTGAGAAATACAGTTTACATGTTATAACTAGGTTTTAATAATTAAGTAACTGTTAAAATGTTTTTAATTCTGAAACTACTAAAAAGAAATTTTTGTTTTAAAATTTTACTTTTTGAGGAATGCTGTTAAAAAATGTTAATTTTAATTTTTATTACATACAAATAAAGGAGTTGTTCCTTTTTGCTTTAATGCAAAAATATGTTTGAAAGCCAAGGTATTTTGTTTCAGGTTATTAAGTAGAATATTTAAAGTCTATTATTAATTTGCATCTCTTTTAGATTTTTTACATAAAATAATTGTAATTGCTATTCTGCTGATTTCTAATAACAATACATATACTGTAAAATTACAATGCAATTTTTTTTTAGTAATTTATGTCTTTTTTAGGCATAATTTACTGAAATATTTAGATCATTGATCTCAGTTTACTTGGGTAGATCTCTGTTACTACACATGTGCAAAAAATGATCAGTAATCTGTAAACAAACCAAACTAAATGACTATCGCTCTTGCTTTCATTCAGAGTTCATAGATTCAAATGCCACCCTCATGCCAATGTGCATGCTACACAGCCCTACAAATGTGCATGCTGCACATTTGTAGTCATTTGGAATATACTTTAAATTGATGGTCTAATAGCTCTCGTGTGCAAAAAATTACTATTAAACAACTTCCAAACCAAATTCCAATTTGGTTGGAAAGTTTGGGTGTTTTAGTAATTTTTAATCATGTTCAAACTGTTGTTTCTTATCTAATTGTTCTTCGTATCCAAAAAATAACCGTTGTTTAACAACCAGTTACAAGATCGATTTCAGCCATTTTCAACACTAGAAGTGGATATATTTGTTTCTGCATGCATAGTTCTTAGGAAATTTGGAAATTTCCAGTTTTCTCTCTTAAAACATGACATTATTTCGTCTGAAAAATCTTCATGTGTGGTCTAAACAAGATAATTATACAAATGCCTTACAACAGCTTTTGGCTGTCAGAAGGCCTGTTACTCAGTGTCAAAATGTTATTCAATCCATTTTAAAATTAGAATTTACAAAAAAACTGGATCATATTTTTTGTAAGAGACTATTGAATAATTAAATTGTCTTAAGGGTTTTTAAATTTATTAAAATACCCAAATTATTGTTGATAGAAAAAAAAACTATGAAACAATTGATCATTAATTTCTAGCTCACTTATATAAATCTCATTGGTTCAAAACATGCATTACAATTTATAATGGGTATGCAAAAGAGAAGGGAAATGTTCCCAATATATACTTAAAATGCAAGAAAATTGGAAAAAAAATTGTGGGTTTTTATTATACCTTTGAATATTATTTCTTACTGAAAAAGATAACCAATGTATTTAAAACCTTTTTTGGTTGATTTTCGAATCTAAGTACATGCTTTTCAACTAATAAACCACCGAAGAGTCGGCGCTTTGGCCTTCGGTTCAACAATTTGTGGATTCGAATCCCACCTTTGCCATACATGTTTGTATTAATCTGAATTCATTTTAAACTGTAGATCTCATTCTAATTAATCAATTATGTGCAAAAAAATGACATATCGTAATAAACAAATCTAGGAACCAAAATTATAAGGCGTATTACGATACGTAATTTTGAAGTGGTTAATTATGTGGTTAGATAGATAGATAGACCTTGTTTTGCAAAATTATACAACTTACCATGAGAGCTATGAAAGATAAATATGCACCTGTCTTTGTACGGTTGAGTCATGTTGAACAATCTATTTTCAGAACACCAATTCTTTTTCATTCCCATTTTGCTGCTTGCTCTCGATTGCTAAGTAAAATAAATTTTCATATGTTGATTCTTAAAAAATAATGCCTTGAAAGAAATAGGAATTAAGTAGATTGGCAAATTGCTTATTGTCCATGGAGATTCTTATTTGATTGGGCATATAGTTCAATTTATTACTTTGTTCAGCATTAATTTATTATGTCGGGGAAAAAAGAAATCCATTATTTTTTTCGGTAGATGACTGTAGTGTTCGATATCTCGTTAAGTATCGATGATATGATTTCAGATTGGTTGCATTGTTTTATAGGGACTTCACTTATTTTAACTCCTATATTGATGGAATACCAATGTATGACGTTGGTCTAATTAATAAATTAGAAAAGGGAGATCCTCTAATAAGAAGCTATACAAGTTCCAAAATGGCTTGGCGTACTTTTGATCAGATCAGCATTGTCGAATATATGTTTCTAAATTCAGCGGCAAACCAATGCTGAAACATTTAATGTTGCATTATTTTTATTCAGCAATTAATGTACTTCTTGCATGATTATAGTAAGTGGTCAAGGTCACTGTCGATGATGTATATATAATTAATAGCACATAGCCTTTGGTTATTCAATAGTTTAGTGCCTCCTAGGAACGCTGACAATATTGTCGACGAAGCTACAATTGTTTATTTTTTATTAAATATTCTGCTGATAATTGCACATGATGCTAAGTAGTTAGGATACTATCGATGAAATTAAATGTTGCAGTTTGTTTGTGGAGAAATTAATATGAATGCTTGACTAATTATATATACTTCCAAGGGGTGAGGTAAGCTACTGATTGTCACTGTTTGGTTGTGCATTTATTCGATAATAAATACGTTTCCCTTACATACATTTCCTAACATTACCGACAATGGTACATAGATTGCTATTTGCTTATTGAATAATCATTCAATGTTTTCTAGGATATAGCTGTAGAAGTCATTAAAAAATGAAGGTATAATCGATGATACTGTTATAATCGAGGATACTGTCGATTGAATTATTTGTTTTTGTAGCACTTAATGTGCTTTCAAACTTTTAAAATGTTTTGAACTCTCGATGAAGCTATCCTTGTTTGGATGAAATGTTTGCTTATACTTCTTTGGATAGCTATATGATGTATTTGACCGGAAATCACTTTATCGATAAGACTATTAATTTATGTTGTTTATTTAAAAATTAATAATCGCTTCGGAGTTTAAGTGGCGAGATAAACTGTCTATGAGGTTATCTTCATCTAAAATGCCTAGAGTAGTTCCACGTCCACTTAAATCTCAATCCCAGAAGTATTTACACTCAAAGTGCTCATTGACACAATCAAGGTATATCATCATTTTGAACTTAGGGCACACCTTAATTGTACAGGATAGTAATAATTTAACTAACCCTATTCAGATCCTTGTAGAATTCGTTCTTGGGACTGGAGTTTGATTGAAATTAGTATATACGTTATATGGACCACTAAGAAACAAACTATGATAAAAATAGTTAAAATTTTGACCACTAGATGGCAATTTTCAAAAAAAATTCCAAATTAGTCAAACTTGTACATTTGTAACTAGCGCCAGAAACCTTTTCAGTGGACCTTTGTATTAACTAATTATTTCCTTATAGAAGGAGGATCGAGCTAGTGAAACTGTTTCATAGAATAGCAACAATAGCTTAGCTGTATTGCATGTATATCGTCGCTTAAGAGAATTGAGAATTAAGATAAGGTCTTATGTAGAAGAATGGGCTGAAGAATAATTTCGAAATTTGAAGAGACTTGGGAATGTGTCCAGGAAGAGAGCTGAAAGCGCATACGAATGGAAATAGTCGAAAAATTTACTATCTTTGTGATAAAAAAAAGCTTCAAATAATCTCTGTTCTCCATGTTCGGTCAGGGCTATAGGAGTTAACGATTCAGTAGTCGATAATATGGAAAATTTTGCGATCTGGTTTGAAATGGTATGAGAAGTACACGATACAAATACATCAACCTCAAGACCATCAAACTTTTTCTGATTCTATTTGCAGATTTTTGGCGATAATGGCTATTGATGACTTGTGGTTTAGGAAAATTCTAGCCATATGAAGGGATCTTTCTTTTAATGGAGTAGCGAAAACTTCTTTTCGTGTGATTGCAACTAGTAACCACTGCACAGTGATCATATGGCATGTTGTCGTTACATCAGCATACTACTTCTCTGTACCTAGCCCTGAGTTGGGTTCTACCAGTTAGTGGAAGCTTACATGGTATGATGTGAATTCACTGCTGATTTTATCTGCACAAGGCATTTTTATTTAAATTATTCTTCCTCAGAATCTTAAAATGTGCTCTATCACGACTGTACTGTACAGTGAACTACGACAGCTCATCATTCTTGCTTTACAGGAAGGGCTATTTGTAGAACTGTCTTCAAGCAAGATGGAACGATTCCTCTCATTTCACAAGTTAAAGAACTGCTTTCTGTTAACTTTATCCAGAATTGGGTAATATCCAGGTTTTTCGAATACAAAGCTTCCTTTTTCACTCGAGTTAAATCCTTGATTTCTAGTAGTTAGGACTCTTAAAAGACCGTGTCTATGGAAAAGGCATTAGGACTTTAATAGAATTGCACATGTTATGTGCATTAATATAATGTAATTGATAGCAACTAAGTATATTCTATAACTGAATAAATTGTAGATATTCTGAGAAATAGTCGTTTTTCATAAGGCACCACTGGTAGTCAAAAATTTAACTATTTTACTGTAGAAATATATATTTTATCCCATATAACTTATACACCAAGATTCATCTGACCGTAATAGGTTCTACACAGGGATCTAAATTGGGTTACTTTAATTATAACCACTGTGTAGTAACGTTCTGGTCTCACTAAAATTTTTTAATTTGTTTGTTAGTTTTCAATAAAATAATGGTAAGACGGTGTTGGTTTTTATGAAACTCCAGAACAAAGTTCAGTCTCCTGGAGAGTAGATGTACCTGAAAAACTAGTACCCCAATAATATAATGAAATTTATATTTTCTACTCTAGTTTTTGTAAAAAGTATTAATACACAGTTCAAATTTCGTTAACGAAATCTTTACAAGAGATGTTCCACTAAAAAGGATTGAACATCAGAAATTGATACCATTGTGATGGATAATATGCATAATTGATATTAAACTATATTCTGGAACAAAAATATCGATGTATAAGAAAAATAAAACCACTAAGCCGATTGGTATAACGAACAATTTTGAAAATTATGTCTCTGATAAGATTTCAGAATAATTCTGAAACTTTTCCTAAATTAAATTTTTATAATTAAAATTTGTTTCAAAAACTGAAGAATTATTTAGAATACTTTGTTTAATTTAATTAATTATTATACACTTCGTTAACGTTAATAATTTTAATTTTGTGACAGAGAAAAAATTAAAAAGAAAAAAAAAAAAGACAAAATAATTTACTTTAATATTATTGTATTGCATATACAATAGATGCTCGTTTATACGAACTCCTAGAGTCCGGTAAAACAGTTCGTTAAAAAAAGAAAAACTTATTACATTATTAAAATTTGTTTTTTTTTTTTTTTTTTTACTAAACTAATTTTTCTTTATAAATAAAATATAATTAGAAAGAAGTATTTAGAATGCACTAACACATACTGAATAAAATTCCTACTTAAAAACAACTTTTTCATTTTATTGATTGCACTTCACTATACAATTTTCTAAAGCTCAAGCCGAGTCTTGCTTTGAATTTCTAGAGCCAACTAAATGCTTTGTAATTTTTTACACTCAATTTCCTAACAAATCAGTTGAATTTCTCTATATTGACATTCTCATCAACAAGAATGTTCATTCCTCTCATTTTCTCAGTCAAGCAAAAAAAGCTTTCTCGATCAGCAAAGCTTTTTCCCAGTTTAGCTTCTCTACAATATTTTCGTGAGCGATGTTACTGTTTCCTTTTTCAGAAATTTGAAATTATCGATAGGTTCTTCTTTGGAATTCCAAATTTTGACACATTCTGATTTAATATTTTTTCGTCTACTTTCAGAATTTTTTTTACGCAATCTTTCTCGACAAATGAAACTTCATCAATTGAGAGGTTCAAATGAAACCAACTAAAAGAGTGTTTCTCTTTCAATGTTCTAACCCCGCCCCTTTGAGGAGGAAAGATTTTTTTCCGTTTTCAGTGTCTTTATGTACTAGAAACACAGAAGTTGAATTCGGTATAACAATTCTTTTCGCATCAAATGTATGATATCCATGGGTCTTCGATTGTTGTTCCCACAATGTCAGGAATGCCTGCACGTTTCCCTTTGTTGTTCAAGAATGAATCAAGTTCTCAAGCATTACATAAAAAATAATCAACTAAAAAATTTGAAAAAATACCCGATTATAAAAAATAAAAAAATGGAACAGAAAACTATTTATCAGAATCTAAAATTCGCAAAAAAGAGAATTTTCAAAATTAATGTAATAAAAAAATTGAAAAAATATCATATAAAAATGGAAAACAAAACAATTTGTCCGAATCAAATTTTCAAAAGATTTTTCAACATTTTAATTACTTTCATAAGGAATCAAATTAAATCGTTAAGTTAAAGCGAAAGTAAGTACCCAAAATCACACAACGGTTTTCCAAAACAGAATATTGTGAAATATTAAATATTCTCAATCATTCCAACGAAGTTAGAAGTTGCCAGGAGGAAGGAAAAATCACTGAAGAAATTCAAATTCAGACACCCCCCTCCCACCAAAAAAAAAAAAAAAAAAAAAAAAAACAAGATTATGACAGCTGCTTCGAAGACAGACTTGGATTTAGAGCAACAGTACAAAGAACCTTGTTATAAAACTGGACTCCAGAAAATTTAAGCATAAAAATATTAATAGGTGTCATAAACTTTAAAAAAATGACAAAAGCATAAATAGCAGAATATCTTTATTTTATACTAAAATACTACTTACATGTGATGCAAAATGGTAAATGCTTCTTAAACACGATCATATCTTAAAAGATCCATTCAATAATACAATCGAACAAAATAGAACTCATCACATAGTCTGAACAATAACAATGTCACAAGGAAAAAAGATATTCATAAACGACATTATTTTGTGTGCAATTCGTCTTTTTTGCAATTATAAATTACCCTCACAATAACTCTGCAGATTAAATTTTCACATGGCACAACTTTTACAGTTAGTCAATCATCGAAGTTATTTCTATAACAGTTTATGCAGTTTCATACACTATTACCTTACAGCAAAGCAAATCTGGTTTGCATGTTGGTAATGAAACAAGAAATAACACATTAGAAATGGTTCATTAAAAGATGAGCAATTAATGCTTCATAACACAATGAACAGCTCTTTTAACATCTTATAAAATATTCTGTTTATTTGTGTAATTAAATACATTTTAACATAAAGATGACCAGATTCAATAAAAATAGTCTGAATATATGATAATTTTAATAAAGTAAAATTATCAATTACAGAGCAAATTATCTCTTCTTACTGCAGAACAAAGTACCCCCATTTTATCAGTATTACAATTACAATGATCTAAAAATAGACACATTTGAAAAAGGAATGAATAAAATAAAGGCGATATACAAATGCACAATACGCTGCATTCTACTGAGAAATCTGGGGATTTAATCCGATCGATTTATAAAATTTAGTTACAGACTTCGCCTACAGATGGCACTGCAGTTTGATATATTAGGGACTTTTGTTTTATAGACTGTGTTGTGTCATGATGATGCAATCGTGGTGTTACTTCAAAAGCATCATTTAGCTTTTCTAACAATTTTCTTTAAAAAGCTCCATTTACCAGTGACCTTAGAAACTAATTGGAATTATTTTGATAGAACAAAATTATCTGATTCTTCAAGAAAAATAGTACATTACAACGCCTTTTATTTTTTAAATTTATTTTTCAAACGTGTCAGTTATTTTCCGAGCATTGTACTTTTTAAATCACACAACCGATGATAGTATGCCAAATCAGGTGATAAATTTACAATATTCAATCTTTTGGCATATTTTTTGAAAAATAAAGGCCAGAGTACTCTATTTTGTAGTAATATCAATATAAGAAATACATAATCAATATACAATTGAACACATCAAACATGATGTCAAGTATTTCAAAGCTTTGAAATCTTTGGCACTTAGTTACAAAACTACACATAAAAATAAATCCTTTAGAAGCATCTATGTCTCTTGAGTTATTGACTTCATTAACTTAAACTAGGGACATATATATCCTATTGAAAAAGTATCGATATTTACTATTTAAGCACATAAAACTAATTTTAGCTTGCCTCTGTACCATCTACATCAAATCGCACCATTTTCTTTTAGACTCAAATGATAATTCCTATTAGTTTAAAGCAATTTAGAATATTTTAAAACTTCAATTAAGTTCTAGAGGCATTATTTTTCTAGGCTATGTATTTTGCGAAGATTACATATCTAGTAAACAGTGATTTGTACATAAGAACTTTATTGCACATTTTACTTGCAGAGTGAAAAGAAACACCAAGGAAAAAAATGTTACATCCAAGTTAAATATTAAGACTGAAAACACACCCGTAACAATTAAGCTTCATTGAAAAATAAACACATGTATTTTCAGTTTCAGAAATAGTTGTACTTCAACACATGTATTGAATTCAGTTCACTTTTCACAAAAATAAGCACATCATTTATTCATACAAATAGATGCAATTCATGAAATCTATATTTGCCTCTTATTCCAATTTTAATATTAATATATTACTAATAAAAATTAATTTGAAACTAATCAATTGCACATTAAATGAACATGTAATAAATACATTTGTAAATATATATTTCTACAAATTATTTGTGTGTTTCATTTAAATTATTTTATAAATACAAGTGCATTATAATTGTAAATTAATTTGAATTAGAAGCAATATTTTAAATTAAATAGCAATTTAAAATCAAACAAATTCCATATTTTTAAAAAAGCTATTGAATTAATAAAACTGAAATAATTTATAAAATTAATTCAGTAATGATTTTAAAATTTACAGAATGCTTACAATACTATTTTTGTCAATGTCTAATAAAGCAATGATAACTGATTAAAAATTTTTAAGTTCAAACATTTCCCTGATACGTTCAACATATATAAGTCACATTTTTAATCAAACACGAAAAAAAAAATTCATTCATCAAAAGTTTATTAAAAATATTTATACTTTAAGGGATGTATAATCCATTAATTTAAAAGAATTTTAATCAAAACTGGAAAACAGAAATAAATTCCCTGGCAAAGTGATGTGCAGATTTTTGAGAAAAACAAACCATTTATATATTAAAATGTACTAAGGCCCATAATTATTTTCATTTTATATCGTTATATCTTTCCAAATAAGGCTGCATTACAATAACATTGAGCTTCATATACAGTTTCTATTCATAACAATATTAGGTCAACACTGATAATATACTTATATAGTTATTGACATAAATATTTTAGACTCTTCCGTTATATGAATAGAGATATTTTTCACATTAAAAATATAGTGTAAGCAAGAAAGAAATATGTGATATACTCTATAAAGTAATATATTATTTTATCTTAGCACCTATGTAATACATATATTTTACACATACTTTACATACATTTACACATGGCAGTGAAAATCTGAAAATGTATGATTCAGGAAATGTATGAAGAAAAACTTTGAATGAGAACACGGGAAAAATTTGAAGTGTATTTTGATTTCAGAATTATGACGCTATGAAATGATGACACTTCTGAGAAAAATAAAATAAATATTCAAACTGTTCCAATTATTTAATATAAAATCAAATAATTCAAGGAATAAATCACATATATATGCATACTGTTTTTTCATAATGAAATATAAAGAACTATTTTTCAAACTATTAACAAATACCAGTAACATTAATTCTTTGATTTTCACTTATTTAGGGAGATAATGTATTGCCATTACAGGAGAAGAAACTAACAAAGTTACAGAAATTTGTTGAGAAGCTGGACATAATTATACAATAATTTTTTATATTATTGGCTAAATCTTCAATTATGATAAATGATAACAGAGCTCCTATGCTTAAGGTAAGAAATTGGCATTGTAGAAATAATTATTCACAATTTAATAATTTATTAGCTTTCTAATATTAAATTCATATAAATTTAAATGGATTGATATCCATTAAAAAGAAAAATGTTTTTTACTTAAACATTCCAATTTGATTAAATTTTAAAATTTTAATAACAAGTTGATTTAATAAATTTTAAGGTCAAACAACTAGATTTTAAAAGTATAAGTATATTATTTATTTTTACCAAGAAATAATTGATAAGAAATATAATTTTGCTTTACAAATGAGACAGTATGGACATTTTCATATATAAACACAGCTTGAAATTAGCAGTTTGAAGTACATACATATTTAAATTGGGTTTATTATATAAAGTATTAAATGACATTTACACATTGGTGTCGCAAAAAATTTATTTTTCTAATATTTTAATAACAAATATTTTAAAAGTGAAAGAATAATTTAAGAATTTTCTAATGCGATTAAAAACTTTTTAAAAATTAGCTGCTACAAGCACACTTTACAGAAATAAACTCAAAATATTTGTATTAAAATTATAAGTGTTTTTAATAAAATCATTTTAATTAAAAATATAGCTTCCTAACTTGCATGATTCAAAGTATCTTACATATAAAAGTAAATACTGATTAAATGAAATTTATTTGTCAAATGATTTATTCATTTATTATAAATTTATTTCTAATTTAACAACCACAGCATTTCAAGATTATGATGTTTACACATTATTTTAAATTTAAAAAAACTGATAGCATATTATTTCTGAAGGAAAAAAAAGTTTTATATAATGGCTTACATAAATTATCATACTTACATATTATGTAAACTAATTTATAAATATCATAAATTCATATATTACAAATATTGATATTTTAAATGTATTTATGAATTCTAAAAGTTTTTATTTAAATATATTTACAATTAATTTTTATCTTTGTTTTTAAAATATAGTTTTGTAGGGCGATTTGGAGTTCATAATTAATTTTCTTTTCAGTTTTATTTGTGCATTTCCACACACATTAAATGCAATACAATATTTTAAACTTCTACTTTAAACCTAATGAAGATTTCATCATATTAACAAATATTTAAATTATACATTATTAAAAGCCAGTCTTGTAAAAAATAAATATAAAGTGGTTTGATTATGCTTAAATTGAAACATTATTAATTTTTTTTATCAACAGTAAAGAAACAGTATTTAAGAAGTAGTTATACATAATCTTTAAATACCTGCAATATTTTAATATTATAATAATTAACAATTTAGGGAAGATTGTACATTATGTTTCACAGAACAGTTTAAAGCTATAATATTTACCTATTTTACAAATATCTACAAAATTAAAGAGGGATCATATACATATTTAAATATAATTTACAACTTTAACATTTCGCTTGTCTGCGATATGAATTATGTAATCTGCACTATTCTGAGTGCTTTAAAAGATAACAGTTTCTGCAGAGCATAAAATAGATGTATGTGCAAAATAAATGTAGGTGCATATTTTAAATGATGTAAATGAAACAGGCACTTATATTCCAAAGGGGTGATTAAATAGTGAAATTAAAAATTATTAAATTTATAAAATGAACGACAAATATTACATAGACAGAGCTCATAAAACAATTATTTTGCTATCATGTTTAATAAATCTTTAATTACGAAATAAATTATTTTTAAATAAATATCTTAATAAATATATAGTTGAAATCTCTTTACAATGATTAAGTAACACATTTCCAGGAACAATAAATTGATAAAACTTTTTTTTAAATTACAATTGGTATTTTTATTTCCATGCATAAAGAATAATTTCCATATTTTAATTTCCATGCAAGAGCATAAACATGCTTTACTTTTCAAAATAGACTTTGGTGAACAGAATTTCAGTACTTAGTTTTAGCAAGAATTTACCAATTTAAACTGTAAAAATAATGAGGAATATTCCCCTTGACTTTATAATTGCTAAATGAAGCAAATAAAAGCAGTTCTTTAATTCTGTTGGCATACTCTGAAAATTATCAGCATAATAATTTAGTAATAAGTACAAAATTATTATTATTTAATAATTTAGTATTATTTAATTTTTTTATTACTTACTACTTAATTAGTACTTATTATTTAATAATAAGTACTAAATTGAGGATGCATAACTATGCATATTCAAATAAATTACGTATTTCTTAAAATTGTAAAAAGATTTCACTATAAATTCTATTTTCTAATTTTATAAATATTTCTTACATAACTAGTAACAAAAATTTTCAATGAAATATTCTATAAGAAAAAATTTCCTAGTTAATTCCAACCAATAAATGTCTATTAACAGAAAAAAAACTTCAAACAAAAAGATAACAATTATTACCCCTTTGCAGCTCAAATAGTTTGAAATATATGAGTGTCAGCCGCTAATGCAGTGGGAGCTTATTTTCATCATTGAAAACTTAATAATTTTCTAAATAAATTTCCTAATTTAACTTAAGAATTAAAAGAGCATGTGAGTAATATTTTTTAACTAAGGTGTTTTTAAAAAATGGGAACATAAATCAAAGAAAACATTAAAAACAAATAAAGAACAAACAAAATAATACAAAGATTTCTGATTTCAATCTTTTTACTTTGAAAGGAATAAAGTTATTGATTTAATATGCATACTAATAGAATTTTATACAGATCATTTTTCAACTCAATTCTCAATCTAGTAAAAGTATTTACTTTTAAATATTTGATATTTATAGTTAAATATTTGTGTTTTATATAATGATGAAAATACTCCCAAGTGATTTATTAACAGTGAAGAGCACCATAGCAGGAGTGGAGGGTATAAAGCATTTAGTCGTAATATTTTATATTGGATGGTACATTTTTCGTTGTGTACTGATCCCTCTCTAAGTATATTTAAACACTTTGAAAAAGCTAAAACACAAAAATAATACGTTTATGAAACATTTCAATCGTGCTAGTCGTAAGGAGAGGATTATCATTTGAAATAATGGAAAAATCTTTGAATATAAAATATTCTAATCTGTAAGGAGTTTGTATAGATTTTAGTTTACAGTATCATGAATAGTTTTCATTCAATTTAATCTCATAATGTACACCAGAAACTTATAATTACAGACAATGTGACAATCAGTAAACGCATTTAATTAAATATTTACTGTAAAATAGTTTACACATTATTTTCAAGAGATGTTAGAAAATATAAGTATTTTATTGCTATTTTTTTCATTAGAAAAATAAATCCATTTATAAAGAGGAAATTTCGATCATGTATAATTATTTGGAACTTCTTTAATATTGAACTAGTGCTAATGGAATATTGTAATAAGAGAGAAATATCTTATTAACCAAAAATACATAACAATTAAATATAGTAGAGAAATCATTATAGTTTGCATGTTTTTATGGATAAAATACTGAGATGGAAAAAGAAATAGTTAAATATAGTTACCATATTTATGTGACATTGCTTTGTGCTTGGTTAATTGAAAATATAATTTTTTTTAGCTCATTAAAATATGTAGACATACAATTCCCCTTAGGAAAAAGAGCATTTAGAAATGTTTTCTGAAACTATCCATATGAAGTTTTTTGTCAATGTTAATATTTTTTCAATGATATATTTTAAGTAAACAATTTAACTTGGAGATTTAGTTACAAAAGGGAAACATATTCTGTTAATGCATTGAAAAATATAATGGAAAAAAAGAGAACCCATAGATAAATTAGAAGTTTTAAAATCACTGCTCCATTTACAAAAATATGTTTTTCAACTGAAATGTTTAACGAAATAGCATGCCCATTACTAATATAATTTTTCATATTATATATGATATAAGTAACGACATGAAGGCATGAATAAAGCATTTATATTTACTTTCTTAAAAATAGTCTTTGTAATGCAGTACACATATTTAATTAAATCTCTGTGAAGATCATACACTGCTAATATATTAGAGATACACCTACAATTTTTCATATTATTAATGACATGAAGATGTTAAAATATGTAAACGATGGGAAAATACATTTAAGCTTTCAGGCTATTGATAAACACTCAAAATCATGAGCTTTTTTGACTGTACAACTATTTTCAGCAGTTAATATGGAGAAATCACATTAGCAAGTGAAGATATACATCCATTGAAAATAAAACATACTCATATTATATATTGAATATCTATTTAAATCTAAAATGACAGTAATTGAACTTCAAGTCCAACAATCTTCAATTAATTATCATATTTTAATCACAAACTACGGGAAGTGAATACGTAACAAATGAACCAAAGTATTTAAAGAAAAGTTTTAACATTGTTAACAGAAAATAAATATTGATATTTTTAAAGTTTAAATTTGCAAAATTTTCCCCTTATTCTCATATTTTGATTGAAATTAATTATTTCTCCCTTCTCCAGAATATCAGCATTTTTAAGAAATATTCTGTTAAAACACGATCAAATTAGCTACTTTTTCTTATGTTATTAAGCAAAACATAGTTGCAATAAATTCTAATCAAAACATAAAATTATAAGTTATTCATCATCAACTAAAAAAAAGATCAATATTTAAATATGTAATGAAAATAAAATGTAACCCTGTATTCCAGGCTAAGATATAATTGGACTTGAAACCCATTCTTGTAGATAACAGTATAAACTCTTTCCATAAAGAGGTACTAAAAATAAATTCATTTCTACAAATATTTTACGCCAAGAGCAATACTTACAAGTGACAGTTATACCAAAGACAATGCTCACACTTATTGCCAAAAGCAATGTTTACAAACTTCATCATCGTGTGAAACATTCCTCTAGTCTCCTATGATACATGCAAATGGCTTTTAAGAGTAAAAATAAAACATCCAATGCATGATTTTTGTCAAGTTCTTAAAAGAATATATTAGCGAAAAGTGAAAAAACATGAAGAGTAAATGGTCATGGTACAATATAGTTGTAAAGCTACTACAAGATATTATTAAATATGTGTTTCAGACATAACTTTTCAATAAAATTTGAATAAAATTAAACAACTTTGGGCTGAATTATATTTTAGCCAGTTTTATATCGTTATTCAATATTGAAACCACATAATTAAACATACAAAATTCTTGAGGCAATTCGAAAATAAAATGATATATCTTGTTTCATATAAAAAACTTATTTTGTACTGTACTTGAATTCATGAGTTCATATTGCTAAAATATAATGGTTGACATTTTTAATAAAAAGCACGATATCTGATACACAGATAACATCCAACATTAATTTCCTATCTTTAGGAATAATACATTATCTAAAATGCTGTGGAATGAAAATGGCAGTTTATTATAAGCAATTCATTTGTAAATTCATGACGTGAAAAATTACACAGGAGTTTGTTTTACAGCAACTCAATATGAAATGAAAAGTAATCATTAATATATTATTTAGTAATAATTAATAAATAAATTTTAAAAATATGTAGTCTCAAAATAACATTAACTTGATTGGCTAAAATCCAATTCCCCCAAAAAAGAGATAATGCAAAACGTGATTTGTTCCAACTAATCGAGCCAGCACTCACAAGGACAAGGTCACTGTCCTTGCAGCATTGCATTTATTTATCGTACATACAACATGTTTAGTAAACTAACAGACTTTCTCATAGTTACAGAAATAATGGAATTATCCAACTCGGCAGGCACAGTGTGTGGAGTCAAGAGGAGATTTCTCCAAAGTAAAAAGAAAAGAAGAAAAGTAAATAAAGGAAAAACATTCAGACAAGCGTGGGCACATTCCTCATCAGGGGCTGATGATCCAGGGCGCTGAGCAGGTCGTCACCTTGAAGTAGATGGGATGACTGAATAGGGGCATTCACTTCAGCATCATACTGGCTGATTTTCAGAAAGGAGTCCAGTAGTTCACTGTCTGATGCCAAAAGTTCAGAGCAGCTAGGGGATGAATCGTTGCACAATTTATTGCTGTCAGTTGAAGGTATGGATAACACTCCTGGTTCGATCTAGAAATTTTTAAAACTTTATTATTAGATGCAAAATCCAACAGCCAATAGAAAACATAAATAAATCAGCAAACCTCCAAAAATCATTATCATTAGAATAAGTATAAATTATTAAATAACTATAAAATCATATTAGTAGTGAAATGATAGCAAGCTAATTGTAGATAGGTAGATTCTGCAGCATAATCCATAAAATGGCCAAAAAATAATGGTTATTCATTAAACAATTTTTATTCACAATTGAGACCTTACATGAAGATTCATAAATTGTGGATTTCATATTTACAACTTTATTGATTTATTTCTCCATAGAAAAAATTGATCAATACCCTTATTTTCTTTGCATTATATTTTTGTGATTGATGATTTACAAAATTAAGATTACAATTTACTCGATTTTTGAGATTTTTTAATATTTTAATTTATCACTAAAATAAATAGAAAAACAGGAACATTTAAATTTGATGATTAATTATAAATCAACAGTTTTTTTTTTCATAAAAACAAGATTTTCTTTTTAATGTGGATAGCAGATATTTATAAAAGAACTATTCTAACATTTTTGTAAATAAGTTGAATTTGTCTTTTATAAATAATATATTTTTTACAGTTAATATAAAATTGTATTTTACTATAAAAGCATTCATTCAACAATATTATTTATTTGTTAAATCAACTATTTTTAATATTTACTTTTTATTTTGAGCTTATATGGAAAAACATTATTTCAAATTAGAAGTTTAATAATAGCAAACCATTATTTCTAGAATTTTTAATTAAGTTGATATGTACAAAATAAAATCCAATTTTAAGCTAAAAATATGAAATATAAATTAAATATCTTTGAGGAGCTAAATTTTTTACATAAAACAGATGAAAAACTAACTTTAATGGCAATTTTAACAACTTAAGTAAATAATTGTTAACAATAATTAAAAATATATTACTATAAATACACAGTAATTAATATTAATTTCTTGACAATAAATTCAGTCAATAATTATTTAATAATTTTCGTTACATCATTAAATAGCAATAATGTAACTGTATATGAAACGTACTCTGTTTTCAGAACATCTGTTATTATTAGAGCACAGATATCCCCGGCTGGCATCTTCTCCGCTAATTAAGAGGTTCAAGAGAACACTATCTCTTGCAATTCCCTGAGGTCCTACAAATACAATAATGCAATTAAACATTTTATAAAATTATGATATAAAGTTAGTACATTCTGTTTCAATAAACATCTGAAATTTTGCACACCACATGAAATTAACTTCGCCAATCAATCATTATCAACACATTATATCATATCATCAAATGTCTACAAGACCTGAATTTGTTTAATTTGTTTGTCTCTTGCAATTTGTTATTTTTTACATAGAATTGTTAATTTGACTGGGATATACAAATAAAGTTAGTTTCAAGCTACAATACCCAAGTATGAAGAGAGAATCAAAGTCACAAACTACTGGATCGTAGCTAGAGCCCTAACTATTTGCCCCTATTAGACAGTTCTGACAAAGCACATAAGTGTTCTTCAGCTGTATTAGGGGCACTTTGACATAAATTTATTATAATTTATTATTTATATATAATTTATTCATAACATATTTAATTTAGTTTCTTATCTTAATCACTAACATTTTAGAAGAGATCATATCAAATTTCATTGATAAAAGTTTCACTTTAGTAATAACAATAAGAATTTAAGAATTATTCTTTGACACATTGATATTTTTTTATAGTAGTTTATTCTTAAGAAAATATTAGAAAAAAATGTTTCAGGGCACAAAATACTGTTACTCAAATAAATTATTCAATGCTTTATTATAAGTAACCTTTATAAATAAAGCAGCCAAAAATATAATGCTTAAATGCAACCCTTAATGATGAAAATATGATTTTAATAAAATTTTAAAGGACAGACATAACTTTAAAATAAAACAATTATTAAATATATGAACAATGAAAATCAAGAATACTGAGCAGAGAAGATCAAATGAGAAACAGCAGTAATAATATTAAAATAATACATAAATGCATATACAAAACAGTTATCTAAACATCTAAACATACATTAGGCATACATATATTAATGTGTATGTATGTATGTATAAGAGACAAAACTGAAAAAAATCTAAAAATAATTTGCCTCAATTTCGATTTTAAATTCGAATTGGAAAATTAAAATAATACTTTATAACTCATCTCTCCTTATTTATCTGTAAAACTCATAATTTCTTCATTCTTAAAAGTCTGATCTATCAAAATTTTACAAGTATGCTTTTAAAAGAAACACAATTGAGAAGAATTACAGCTAAAAAAATAATATTGTTGGCTTTTAAATATAATAGAATATTTACCTGAACATGAGAGTCCGTTATCAACTTTTAATCGTTTGGGACTCTCTGCAGGGCCCAGGCGTGAGGGACTTGACCTCTTAGGGGGAGGATCAGGCGGGGAAGGAAATGGTTGTTTGTGCTCGATTGGCGACGTTGGCAGTTCGGACACAGAAACTTGCACTTTAATGAGGCGGTCATTAACCTTGACTGTTGCAGTGTGCGAGCCAAATGGCGGGGAATTTGATCGGCGATCATTGGCAGCAGTTTGGCCATTTCTGCGGTGGGAGGCATTGGCTTTCCCAGGTTGCTTTTTGATTGGAATAGTGTCTAACATGATTATGTGTCCTCCACCATTTGAGTTACCACCATAGCTCCTCGAAGGAGTGAAGTTCTTGTGCCTCATGTTTGTATTCTTGTTACTCTCTGATGTGGTGTTTGGCCACCTCTTGTGAAGCACCACTTCCCTTCGTGCAGTGCCTCCAGACTTTTCATGTTGTTTGCTTGTCAAGGGATTTTTCTTGATGTCTGATTGTAGTAAAGCAGCTAAACTGGACTTGAGAGAGTTTTCTGTATGAGATTTCTGTCTTACGACTGTTCGAGGAGGTTCTGGGTCTGGAGTCCTAATGTAGAAAATTGATAACATTGTTGATTAATAATACAAAGAATCATATGTTCTTTTCTAAAAAGAATGAAATCTCTCTTAACTGTATTTGATACAACGAAATCCCATGTAAATTATTAAAAGCTTTTATAAACTAAATAAAATCTGCTTTTGAAAAGTTGATAAACAATTGAAAACATGTTTTATCATGAAAATGTCAATTTCATTCTCAATATTACAACATAAGCCATTATATTTAACATTGATCAGAATATATTAAAATACAATGGATAGTTTAAACAATGAATTAGAATGCATTGTTGAGAGATTAATTAAAATTTATTTGAATACAATATAATACTATATACTTAATAGAGATTAAATCAGTATAATTGATTCTGATTAAATACAATTGTTAAGCAAATGATTACATGAAATTCAAAATTTACAGATCTTTTTAGATCAAAGACCCTTCCACATTAGTAGGACTCTACAAAAAAGTTTAAACAAAGTTTATAAAAATGGTAAAGTTATTTTTATAAAAGTGAACCTAAGCATAACCATAATTCACATTTCTTGACAGAAACAATTGCACAATAAATCCTGCATCCAATGCTTTGATTCGGTTACTCAATAGTAATTTTTACATATGAGGTCTAATTACAATGACAGGATCTACAATTTAAATAGATTTCAAAGCAAAACACAAGCTTCAAGTGGGATTTTAACCCACCAAATGTTGACTCAAAGGCTAGAAAACTAAATACTCGGCTGTCAATTTGGCAATTTTTTAAAAGAAATAAATAAAGCTATATAAACACATACACATGTAAATGAAATGAAAATAGTAATGTAAACGCAACAACTCACCGCTCAGGTGGAGGTGACTTTTTAGGTGCAGGTTCCTGAGGTCCCCACATGACTGAATTGGAGGGCATAAGGAGGGGAAAATCATCATCCATATTCATGGAAATGAAAGGAGCTCGGAAGTCCAGATCCTCCTAGCAACAAATATTGTTCCAATTAAAATTTTATTTAAGATACATACAAAATCTGATGTATTCTCACAATAATTAAAGAGTGTAAAAAGGTTTCAATGAAAATAAAACAATAAACCACAAATCATTTCAAAATATTAAATTGTTATTAAACACTTGACTGCTATTGTTGTTCTTAAAAAAAAAAAAAAAAAAAAAAAAAAAAAAAAACATCAAAATTTAAATAAGAATAAAATTATTGAATAAATGTAAAACAATAATAGAAAAAATAGAACTGAAATACTAACACAAACATTTAACTACAATTAACTCTATTCAAATTGTCGACACTTATTCTAATTTTTCTATACACAAAATGAAAAGAGTAAACTACAAATAACATAAAATTTAATAACAATAAAACTGTATATAATGCTAATCAAGGAATGAGCAAATTACATAAAATATAAGCATTAGTGCAAAAGACCTATAAAATCCGAAAAGCAATAATGCTGAAATAATTATCATATACAAGCAACCAAGTTTAAGATTATTTCAAATTAATTTTTTGGAATTTAACTTTTATAAGAATACATAAGTTTTCAGCATATATTACATTTGTCTTTACATCTGATTGTTTAGCATGCATATTTGACACTAATTGAAATTCTGTGAAATTGAACTAATTTTAACAGAATTTCATATTACTGAGAAAAAAAAATTGTGCACATTAATAAAAAATCTATATCAAGCAGATACTATTTTCATAAGAGTCAACAAAAACAACTATATAAAAAAACACTTCTTTAAACCAATTAGATTATATAAAATGTGAAATTACACCAACTTTATTTTATATATTTTTAAATTTGTGTACTAAGTTACGGCAAAAAAATGTCTCTTTAAATTACATTTCATGACTTTAATTAATAGTAAAATCATAGAAAGATAAAATGTTCAAACTTCACTGCTAATCAAAGATTATAACAGTATAAGAATCATAAGATAGTGTAGAATGCTTTTCATTAAAAAATATTTTTTTTTTAATGTTCACCCTTTTTTAAACATAGACAATAAATCAACTCACATAATCTTAATATGTACTTCCTAAACTATACAAGATAATATGAAGTAAGCAGATAATATAAATTCTTAGAACATTTGATTAAAAGGAAAAATAATCCTGAATCAGTATTTTTAGAATAATCCATACCATTCATTTATTTACAACTAAAAAATATAATCAAAATTTTATTTTCCAATTTTTTTTGAATTAACAGTAAATAAATTTAATTGAAGACAATGTCATAAAAAATAAATATTAAGTATGTAGACATCCCATTTCTTCAAAATTCATTATTTTCATTTAAAATAATAATTTATAATAATTTTCATTTAAAATAATAACAATTTTTGCTTCATTATTTTTTAACAAAGTCATTAATTTATAAAGGAATAAAATTTTTAGTAGGATTTATTACAGATAAGAATAAAGTACTTAAGATTTACAAAAAAATGACTTTTGTGACAAGAGAAAAAAAGAACAATGCATGGTTAAGGCTAATATATTTTTATGTTAAAAATTACTAGCAAAAATTTGGTCTTTAAAATATGGATAAAAATACTGAAATTATAGAATTTAATTAGGTACTTCTGCTTACTTAATATAAATCTAAATCTCTGTCAAATGGATTTTTAATAAGACTTTTACATGGAACAATCAATTGTAAAAATATGCTTTACTGTAAAAATGACTTTAGGAATAAAGCGTATAAAAATGGAATAGTTAAAAACTAAAATATTGATTTATTTTAGAACAAAAATTACTTGCAACAGTTAGGTACTTTGGCTCTAAATAAATGATGAAATTATATTTTGTTTTGCTTACCTCATAAAGGATGAAATTATATTTTGTTTTGCTTACCTCATAGCAATCAGAATCTTTGTCAGATGCAGAGGGAGGCATGGTGAACTTGAGGTCCAAATCTATGGGATCTAAGCTCGGTATATCTGATAGGCTGCCAGAATCGGGTGTGTTTGGAGTTGTGTTGAAACGATCTGGTGATGTACTGTTGCTTGTTGGCTAAAATTAGTAAATGTATTATTCTAAGCATTTTCACAAAAAACTATGACAGGTCAGTGACATGAAAATAAATATTTTTTTGGCAAAAAACAAGGAAATTAAGTTACCTTATTTTTGTTTATAATTATATGATAGAAATTTTAAAATATTCACTAGTTAAGGAATAAAAGCTCTCAAAATGTTTAAGTAGGATATTATATAAATACCTTATTTATATAAATGCCAAATTTTTCAAATTAAAAAATAAATAACTGAACAATGAATATTTATAGGCAGTATTTTGGTAAGCAAATATTTTCTAATTTTGTGTCAAGATATAATTTGCTTTCCAATCGACAACATTAGTCACAAAAATATTTTAATATACTTAAGCAAGAAAAATTACTATAATTTTTAACTGCAGGGAAAAAGGTATTAAAGTAAATATGATGTTTACCATAAGCTGAATATTTGCTGAAATTCTTGTCAGCTCACTTAAACCAAGACAATACAATTATCAGATCACATATAAAAAATGGGACCAATACCCTTTTTATGATAAATTATATTTATAAATGGTAAAATGAACACAAAATATAATAATAATTTAAATGCAACAGGCAATTATTTATCATTACCAATTATTACTAGGTTTTACTAAAAGATTAGAAGAAAATTGATAAAATCACACAATTTTAAAGGAAGGCATGTTGATATATCATTTTGATTACCTCTATGGGCTACAAAAAACAGAATGGTAATTTTGGAAGCAATAGCTAAAACTATTATTATTTATATTATAAGTAAATAGTATATTTATATAATAAGTAAATAGTATATTTATATAATAAGTAAATAGTATTTTTTACAACAGAATACAAAACAACTATTTAAGTTCTTGAAAATTTGTTGCTCTTTATTATGCATGTGTGGTCTAATTTGATCAGAATCAAAAGTTTAAATTAGATTCTGATCCAATATTAAATTCCTCACTGAAAGCAGGAAGCTTCAATTTGTTGTTGTTGTTGTTGTTTCCAATCCCATCTGGGATAGTGGAGCTACACCAGATCCATAAGTTCATATAACCTCAAAAAATCGAGGAATAGGAGAGGTCTCTCAAGAAACTCTTCCACGGTAAAATCGAGGCAAACAAGAATATGTTGAGGACAAGCCTCGTTGGAGTAACATTTTTAGCTTCAATTCATTAATATCTATTGTGGTCTTTATGCAATAAAATGCAAGTAGACTATCTTACCAGGTTAAGCGAGGATTCTGGTGTTCCACAGTAACTGGGGGAGGAGAGAGAGTCATCCCTGTAAGAGATGAATGGGTCGTCACATATTCCTATATTGCAGGGATCATCAGAGAAAAGGTCCAGATCCAACTGTAACTTGGAATCTTTCAAAGGTTCTTGGAACAACAGAATGTCTGGAAAAGAAATCCATATTAGGATCACAAAAATATAAAATTTGCCAAAATTTTAATTTTCATGCAATGTAACATTTAAAACGTTAACTAAACTTTTTGCAGAATAAATATATTCCACATTAACATAACTCTTGTTTAAAAACTTTTTTTAACCAATACATTTCTTTTGAAAATTTGTTATCATTATACAAATGTGTAGATGAGAATTTTTTCAAATTGTAGTTTGTTATATCAATATTTAATTTGTTACCTTAATTTTATGTAAATTTTCATTGTAGAAAATTTACATAAAAGGTACCATCTTACCCCCTCCCCCTGCACAAAGTGCGACTACAACATAGAGTCAACGGATTGTATAATCAACAAGTTTTACAAATTTTATTGAGCTGAATGTTTTTATTTTAAGCAAAAATATTAACATTTTATAATTGAATATCTGATGTTAAAAAAATCCCAGAGAAAACAGTTTACTTGTAATAGCTACCAGACTTCCTGCAACAGTTACTTCGATCCAATTTTCTTAAATTAGCACAAATATAAAGTAATAAAATATCAATAAAATAATGAAATATATAAAAAAGAAATTTGAAATGCTAATAATAATTTTACTCTATTATAATGTATTGTGCTTTAAATGATATGCACTACATCCATATCATTAAAGTTCATTTAGATAACATTGTTTTAAGTACAATAAATGAATCAGTTTTGCAATGTAAGCAAAATATATTTCATTATAAATCCTTAAGACAATAATGCAAATATAAAAAAAATAATAATGATATTTAATCTCCTTACCAGTATCGGGAAATTCAAGAAAATCTTTGCTCATAACTGTTTCTTTGGGAGAGAATATTGCACTGGTAGTGGAGATCAAATTAGGAGGCTTAGCCAGTGCCCTGTATTCCTTTTCCAGGGAGGAAACTCTAATCTTTTCTTTTTCTTCGTTTATTTTAAGTTCTTGTTCGATACTTAAGATTTCATTTCTATGTTGAGTTTTGCTGAAATTAGTAATGAAACATTCATAAATAAAATCCCAGTAGCATAAACTCTAAAAAGATGTATAAATTAAAAATTTCAAGGTTAGGAGTTAGTTTGAACTGGTGTCAATTCTTTCTTTTGAGAGTTAAAAATTGAGAGCCATAATGACTAGGATATGTATCCATAACATTGCTAATCATATTGTTTTAGTCTGGCATAAATACAGAAACAAAAATTTATCCATATTTGATACAAATCAATTATTCCAAACAACAATATTTGCATGAATTTTGTTCAAGCAGTAGCAGGGAGTTCTGGAATGAACTTTTTTGCACTCTCATAATAAAAGCAGTAATTTTTGGTTATTGTTCTATCAAGTAGACTTTATCTATCTAGATCTAGTCTATTTCATAGATTCCTAAGATATTTGGACATTGCATTCATGATCCAAATCTACTTTAAAGATTCCTACTAGTAATTCATGCCTACCTTAATGGTCCCCATGGTAATCAACAGAAAACCATATTTGCATAATTTAATGATACTTGATGGCAATCTAAGTTCCATAGTAATCACAAATAATCCATGTCTACCATGGTCATAGACAATCGATGGCTCCCTAATTAAACTATTTCTACTATATTAAATGAGCCATTTCTAATATTGGATCTCTTGGTAGTCATTGATAATTCATGTCTATTTTAACAATCGTTGGGATAATAAACAGCACCAAAGACTCATAACAATTTCAGATTTCAAATATGTAATGATTAAAATTTATATATTTGAATAACCTTATTGAATTTGATTATATCAGTTCATTTATCTGGCTGAATTAATCTATATAATTGTAATATCCTTTTATTAAGAATTTTTTCTGGTATATAACAATAATAATGATTTTCTTTTCAACTAAACTTGAGAAACAATGTAAAACACTGTAAATTTAAATAGAAGCCAGGTAAATTGACAGAATGAATTTCAGAACTTGTATTAATAAATTATCATATTGACACCTATGTTTTCATTATGATTAAAATAATTGGCTTATAACAAGTATATTTCCTTTATTAATGACTTTGCAGTCAAACATAGACATTAAAAATGTTTTAAAACATGCAAAGAAGTAGTTATTAATCTTTAAGCAAACTGTTTAACTGAAACTACATTCATCATTTGAAAGGGTCAATTATGCAATATATTAGATACCATAACATAAAAAATATATTAAAGTGACTTTTTACTTATTTTTCCCACAAAATATATACTTTGTTAGAAAATTTTTGAATATAGCAAAAAAATATAGGGAAAGTAATATGGATTTCTGTTTTGGGGGTCCCAACCTTATTGCTTGCTTCTTTGTGATAATCAAACCCTATGCTTTTAAATAGGGTGTGTTGGATGTAAATGTGCAAACTTGCATTTTGCAATAAAAAGATAAATCAAATACACTGAAATATTTTGGAAATCATTTATAAGAGTAATTTCGGTTTTCCGTATTTTCAATACAGCATATTTTCTTTGTCATAATATTGAGTGCATAGGCTAGTTTTCAAAAAATTCTTTTTTAGAGATAGTTTAAAAAATGATATTTTACAGCACTAGAATAGAACTGCACAGTCAAGTATAAATTTTAGAAAATAATTTTTTATTCAAGAAAATATAAGAGAAAGAATCGAGCATTTATATAAGGACTTCATATAATGAAATCATACAAATACGAACTATATACACTGTTCCTCATTGCACTAAATGGAAGATACATATTTCATTAATATATCTTTCTACATATATACAATAAATTTGAAATTATATTCAGCTAAGATGAAATTGAATTCACATTGCAAATAGGAATGTAAGATACTCATTTGATTAAGGAATAAAACTTCTAGTAAGAACTTACATTACAAATTTTGTTATTTAAAAACTGTTATCATGCATATCATCATAAAGAATTTCAATAAATTTAAAAATCTATGGAATCTTATTAACTGGACTTATAATTCAATAAATAAATTCACATCTAAAATTCCAAAAGTAAACAGCAAATCTGATTCCAATAATAAATTCAAGATATTTGGAATTTATTGAATTATATTTCCATAAATAAATACCAAAATAAATCTTAAAATTAATTCTAATAATAAATTTAAAATACATAGAATTTGGAAATTATTGGAGTTATATAATTTCATTAATAGATTTCAAGTACAATTCCACTAAAAATTTAAAAATTAATAAATTCTAATAAAATTAATTTTACAATAAATCTCTGATACAATTCCAAACATTAAATTTTAAAACATATTTACGAGGAACAACTTACCTTAAAACATAATTATGACAAACTACATATTCTGGTTTTTCTTTCCCGTTTTCATTAATGAGAGTGGCTTGAGTCAGAACCCACACGAAGCCGCCATCTTTGCAAAGGAAGCGATAGTAACCTGTCTCACACTGTCCTTTACTGAACACTGCAAAAGGAAAAATTTACTTGTCAGTATCATCAAGAATATGAATTTAAAAAACATAACAAAATTAGATTAATAACTAAAAAACAAAAAATTATTAGTATTGAAATTTTATTGGAACACTATTGAATATTGAATAATTATTTTTTTTTTTTTTTTTTTTGTGCAAGTGGAACATTATTTTAACATGGAAAAAATGATTGGAAAGTTCATTATTTCTTCATCAAATAAATCAATTTGCTGAATAGAAACTATTGGAATTGTTATATATTACACGGCGATTTATGATTTTTTAATCATCCATATGAACTAACAGTTTTACAATCAAATTTTTAATCCTTCATTTTTTTATTTTATTTATTTATTTATTTATTTTTTTAATGAATTCGGCAAATGTTTTGGTTGAATTTTTGCCTTTCGGATTGAGATTCATTCCTCAAGTTGCTGCACCCTACACCAATGATAGATAACTCACACCCCACGAATCCATTCCCACACCAATAATGACCAATATTTTTGTTAATTACAAGTCATTCTGATAGTTTATACATCATAATATCAAAATATTTGCAGAGAAAATCATTCATCTTTATCACACACTTGTTGCATAAATAAAATATAAAAATGTTCTAAAATACGCATAGATATTTTTATTCTCAGCTGGTTCCATAAAAACTATCATTCATTGATCTGAATACCAAATTTTTAGAAATCAAAATGAATTATGCAAATCAGACATTTCTATTTATGTTCTTTTATTGTTAAAAGTGCGTGGAAAATACTTAAAGCGTTAGTTCTGGCTACATCGTGCTACATCGTATTCGATTGAAATTAAAATTGATACCTTCCATTATCAAAAATTATGAATTTATTGTGTAGATATATTCTATGTCAATCATTTATTTAAAATCTTATCTATTTTATAGAATGTTACACTTTATCAGTCTCAAGTAATAGTAGTCGACGTAAATAAAATTTCGAAAGATATTTTTATTAGTCAGGAAATTCTCAGCAAACGTGACAGATGGTGATCATTTATTCATCAGTTTGGACATCATTAAGCTGGCACATGGCCAATTTTTTTTTCCATATCCAAATATTATTTGAAGAATTCGCCAAGTATTTGATTTCGCCGATCACTTCATTGACGCTGAAATGCTACCCAACATTAATTAGATGAAATATGAAGGCTGATTTACAGTTGACAAGCAGAGCATGGAAAAACGAAGTTTTTCTCTTTAATGAATACAGGAAGGAAAAAGAATTAATTGAACTGTAAAAGGGATGAAATTTCCTATTGCTTGCCAATAAAAATAATTAAAAGAATAAATGATTAAAAATATACATTTTTATAATTTTCACCCTTCAAATTTCGTGACTGTGTGAATGCTGCTTCAAGGAGAATAAAATTCTAAAAGATGCCGAATTCGCCAATTGTCACTCTTGGCGATATTTTAAAGCTAGCACAAGCAACCCTTCAGTTAATCTAAACATTATCAGGAACTTTCCACTCTCTTGAACAGTCGCCCTATCTGTTACATAACAAAACGCATTCTTAATACACTGCCGCCGTTCGCGATTGCGAAAAAAAAATTAACACACAGTAAACATAGATAACTCTAATATTTGAGCATATGCATCAAAAATAAAATTTAAAAATGCGCAAAATACGTAAGAAAACATTGGTCTCTAAATAATTTAATTTTGGTTCTTTTTTAATAACTTCGTAATTTTATTTCTCTTCAGCTTATAAAATAGCTCCAGAATTTGCATTATTATATCCGTTTCATAATATTTTTGAAAAAATTATAGTAATGTAAAAATGATAGTAAAATTCAAGTTTTTCTTGTTGTTTTATTGGGCATCTACAGGGAAAACAGTACTAGGATTAATCAAATTGAGGTTTAGTCTTAAATGGATTCCGAATTATTACAGATATCCAAGCTCGAGCTACGAATCGAGCCAATGAACTATTAATACAATGCTACCGCAAATTATTCAGCAACTAACTCGGAATTACAAATGCAAAATAATGACAAAACACACCCACACCCCAGAAAAATGCGTAGGATTTATTTTCATGCAATTTACATTCACTTAAATTCAACTTTTAATAATAAAAAATTAAAAAAAAACAGTACGTCAATGTCATATTTTTGATACAATAAACTGAATTTAAGAAAGATGAAACAAAAATTTTTAATATAAACGAATGAACCAAGACGCAGTTGATAGTAAAAGTGTTCAAAATGTACATTCTTGGGTCTTTGCACTAACACAAAGCCGGTATCAGTTATATATATATATATATATATATATATATATTTATATATATATATATATATATATATATATATATATATATATATATAAAGTAACAGAAGTAAAGAAGACAAAAAAATTTCATGTCACAGCCAAGAATCTGCCAATATCAAGGTCAGTGCTACACGAACACAAAATATTCTATATTAAAATTAAAAGCAAGCGAAATAAAATACGCACCTGTTTAATCAGGGTCGAAAGCTGAGGTTGATATTCGTAAAGATGACTTTACGGGCAGACTAGCCGTTATAAAAACGCTGACGTAACAAAAAAGCTGGCTTACAAGATACTACGGAAATGCAGAAGCGTGGAAAAATAATGAAGACTGTTCAAGAGGAACCAGAAATTATGCAACGACCTGCAATATCTGTTGCCACAGAATACTAAGCAAATTATTGCCCAAAGACGGAACACAACACATTGGGGGAAGTAAAAACGCTCATACTTTCTATTTCATTTCTTATAATTATTTATCTCATTTTTTTTATTTTTATTTTTAAACCACAGGCGTTTGAAAACAGGAAAAACACATTATGGAAATATGATTACATACTCAAGTAAATCTGTTAAAGACGCTCAGACCTCGGTTTAATGTCGTTTGCTTTTAACGCTGTTCCCTAACAACGCCAGATTTTTTAAAGCCAGGGCAGTAGAATTTTTTTTGTTAAATTTTTCCCCATTCAACGTTTTTTTTTTTTTTTTATTATTTTCAAAACCTTTCACATAAATTGCTATAAATTTACTTCAAAAATTCTCTTTTCACCATCATGATTTATATAAATGATACAATAGAGTTTCTCTTACTTTTTTAAAATTATTTATTCCATTATTCATTTTCAACTATAAATTACCCTTAGTTTTGAATTCAAAGTTTATCTTTTATGCCAAAATCGTCAGAAAAAATTATGTCAGACGTTATTAATTATTGTTTTCAATGTTACGATTCACGGAAGTATTACGAAAAAGAAAATTTTTAGACATATTTATAACACTCATTATTTAATTTTATTGATAAATTTTTACGTACATTTTTGTTAAATGTCATATTTTCTATTTCTCAAGAAGATTAAAAAAAAAAAATATAAGTACTGAAATTCTGTATTACCAATAACTCGACAAAACTTTTCTCAAAGATATTTAATCATCGTTTAGGATTTTAAACAATATTTAAAATATTGATTTCATATTTAGTATTTTATACTATAAATTATTAGCCTTTAATTAATTTCGTCCCTGTATAATTCTAGGTTTAGTTTCAGAACGTGGTATTTCGGTATTAATTATACAACATTGTAAAATAGTACATCAGAAGTTCGAATCTTTTTTCAGCACCATAAACCGAAAAATAGTAAAATGTCAATTTGTTAAATTTTTTAATTAATTTAACATGAATAACGTTTTATTCATGTTAAATTAATTAATAAATAAATTAATTAATAAATTAATTTAACATGAATAATATGTTATTCATGTAAAATTAATTAATTATAAATTAATTAATAAATTAATTTAACATAAAGAAACATATTACTTGTCAAAGTTTATTCCCTAAATATTGATTTCGATTTTAACTGGATAATTGGCAAAATATTATCCAGTTAAAATAATGCAGACACAAAGCAAATAGATTTTAAAGAAGCAACAATAAATGTTAATAGCTATATCCCTTAATATAGCATATGAATAGGTATTCCAATACGTACACACAAAAGAAAACATTTTCCACAATTCATAAAATTAATATTAGTGGTTTTGAAATAAATTAGGGTAAAAGATGGAAGGCGCATATATGAGAAAGACAGATAATTTTTTCTAATTTAAAAAAATGAATGAAAATTATTTACATAGAACACTTTCTGCAACATAGTGAAAAGAAAAATTTGTCTTGCAATGGCAAAGTTGGTAAGGCGTCGGCGTTGAATCTTGATACTTTCGGATAAAAAGAAAAAAAAATAATAATAATAATCGACGAAATAAACTAAACAAACTGGATTAACGGTATCGACCCTTACTTCACAAACGGAGAATGCGAAATTTAATAAAAAGTAACGAAAATAAATTTTTTCTTTGCTGACTTAAGTACGTATTGACTTTAAATTTTTATAAATATATTACTTGTTTTATAATTATTTCAATGTTATTTTAGAGCGCGTGTAAATTTAATACGACTATTCATGAAAAATATCCATAAACAAGTCTTAAATATGGTGTCTAGAATACTTTTCTTCAGTGCTCCCGCAGTTTCATATCCATCTTCCAACCACAATAATCCTGTCGACCCCTTTCTTTCAGGCTTCTCTCATTCTTGCAGGAAGGGGACGTTTGGAACGAAAAACGTCTCTCATTATATTCCGCCGCCCCATCACGTATTATCCCTCTCTTCGGGCCATTTTCTGATGACTGCGCAAATTTCATCCGACAGTGGATGCTAAATTTAAAACAACGGATGCATAACTGCCGCTCCAGAAAAACAGTCCTCTTCTTCGAGGGAGGGGGTGGTGGGGTTGCGCGCACAGCCCCCAAAATAAACCGCGATGGGGAAGGGCGCTTTTTTAGATAATGCTCCGCGGATATGGAAGAGGGTGTGAAAATGGTTCTCATTTAGACGTCTCAACATATAACAATGAAGCTGATTTCATTTTTTTTTAATGTTTATGAAGATTAAGAAATGAACAGGGAAAGCAAACGATAACCAGGGAGGGTGTAAGGTTGGATGCAAATAACTAATGAGAAAAATGTGAGCAAACATATTAAGGAAGATAAAAGAAAAAAATACGTAAAAAAATAAATATAAATTTGTACATTTAAAAAACAAAAACATAAACCGTATTGAAATTGCGTGGAAAAATTAATATATTTTCAATGAAGACCAAATCAAAATATAGCTGTCGATACTCAAAAATAAGATTATAATCTAGGAGGAAGTAAAGGGTTCAACATTCGATTCCGAAGGAGGTCATCAAGCTAAGGGGGTTTTTCCCACTATTTAGTGTCCAACGGATGGCATTGTTGGATAAAATGGAATGAGCCCAAGTGTCAACCTCTTGCCTTGACCACGACTTTCATTCGCAGGAAAAGATAGTAGAAAAATGAATTCAATAAAACAAAAGAAATTAATATTTATAAGATCAAAATTCACGCAAAAGTATAAATGCAAAATAAACTAAACCTGGATCACGAAAACACAAGACATTAAATAATCGACTGGCTTTGCTTGGTGTCTAAAGATCAATTTTTGCATGCGAAAGCTAATGAAAGCAGGCACCTGGAGCTTAAAGTAGATTTCGATACAAATAACTTAACCCAAGGTGGGAATCGAACACACGAACACAACCAGATCGGCCATTAAAAATCCAATGAATGAAATTCTATTTAATGAAGTACTGTAAGGGAATTCTAAGAAAAGGAATTCAAAACTACACAACCATTTACGTATTTTTCGGGAGAAAAAAAAATTTGGTAATAACTGTGATAAATGCAGATTCATTTCATTATTATCTATAATGAAAATAAATTAGGCAACATGAGAGACAGTATTTTCGGATTTATAAATCATGACATGAAAAGTGTATACAAAAACATGCAACAATGTTAAGAGTGCTTTTAGGAATTCTTACCACGTGATATTCTCACATGTTATATTCAAAGAGTAATATAGAAAAGATTTTCACAAGCAAAAGAAAACTGGAAATAGTTAACACAGAAAGAAAATGATGGAAAGAACTTACACATACCAATAAACGAGTCTCATTGCAGCATAATCAATAAAAGAAAAAAAAAAGTTAATTTGATATTACGCTTCTCAAAAGAAATATTACGGAAAAAAAACATGCAAATATGAGCAATATTTATAATTATAAACATTATTTATACATTATAAATATTTTAACTATATATGATTATAAATATTAAAATATTTATCATACATATTAGGTTGGGGAAAAAGAAATCCATTATTTTTGCGTGAACTTTATGTAACTTCTTTTGGATTCACTTTGTAAAAAGGTTTAAAACAGCTTTCATGTAGATTTTTAGGTCTTGCGCGTTACCACTGCTGACATGCGGTTAAATTCGATCATTTTTGATATTTTATAGACATTCTCGACTATGCTGTATCCACATGCGAGGTGCATCTCTAACATCAAAAATACCCGAACGGAATCGACGAAACAAAAATTGTACGTAACTGGTTGTTACAGTCTTATATAGGACGATAAACACCTTTCACAATTTTAGCCACCTGGTTAGCCTTTTCGGCATTATAAAAGAAAAACTAAAATAATTCGAATTTTCTGTTTATAGTCTTCTATTTTTAAAACCTTGTACTGATAACTGAATGAATCAAACAAAAAACCGCAAGAGAATATTTTAGTGTCAAATGTCACCTTTCCAACGAGCATAAATCTGAAATTGTTTGATAGATACCTCACGAGATATCGATCACTACAGACGTCTATCGAAAAAATAATGGATTACTTTTTCCCCAAACTAATATGATTATAAATAGCATTTTTATAATTATAAATATTAAAATATTTATCATACATATTTTTAAATCATAAATTAAATCATTTTTTACAATAGATAATTAATAACACATTTTTTTAGATAAGAATATATAAATAAAACTTCGATTGCTACAGCCTTTCAATTTTTTAAAATATAAAAAATAAGCCATTTCCTTTTGCAGATAATATATTTTTTATAAAAAAATGAAACATTCGTTAAATTGAAGCTCTCTATTACAAGTAAATATTTCGAGTGCCTCAGGTTAATTCTAGGGAGAGGAAGGAAGCGAAAACTTCCAAACAATGAAAAAAAGATAAACGATTTTTTCTTTCTTCTAAAAGTTTTCCCAGAATAGATCCTCCTCAACTAATAAAAAGTAAAAAAAGTACTTTAAAGTGTGTGTTATAGATCAAGGCCGGAGGGTAAGGTATATCACGTCGTTTTCATTTTTACTAGCTTAGTAGAGCAAAGGGAGGGGGCGTGGGCCTAAATGTCAGAATGCCAGCGGTTGTTTCGGAGGGATTTTGTTCTTTCTGACTTCCACTTGGCTCACCCATCCGAAAGGAATGCGCGCCATTCATCCAATTAAATTGGCTTTGCGAGCCAAACTCATCACTGAATATGTCAAAGCGGTATTCAAAAGAAGCCATCAGTACGATTTTCTCTACTGTTACTTGCATTTACGGCACACTAGAGCAACATAACAGGTAGCAAACAATAATCTGAAATGTTGGAAACTTTAGGTTTCGAGCAACGTTCTCTAGTAGAAGGGCAGTGTTTTGCGGAGTAGAAAGTTATGGGTTCGATCTCAGCCACAAATGTTCTATGGGAGAGGTTGTTCAACAACTCCTAACAGCTATCAGAGTATCAGCTGCATATTGCCTTCAAAGGAGACTTCTACAATATAATGAGCCGCCTTCGTGTGTCACATGGGAAGAAATCCGGAAGGCTCTCAAGCACCCACCACAATGGAAGTATTAAAAAAAAAATACAAAAATTATCTCCATATGTTCAATTTAGGCTTTTACTACAAGAGAGTTCAGTCGACCGAGACCTATCGTTTAAAATTTTCAACAAATAACAACCATGACTAAAGTCAGAATTGAACTCAATAACTACAGAAATATAAAACTTAGTTCCCACATTGAAAAATGCAAATGCAATCTTTATAATTATTTCTAAATCTATTATTTTATATATAATAAAAAAATTAGTCAAAATAAGTTTTTAAAGACCATTCAATTTTTAAAAGAAAGGGGAGACAAGTCATACAATAGTGAATGAAACAAAGGTATTTCGAATAATTGCTTTATTTTAACAGCATGATATTCACCACCTTTAGATCATAAAAGTTGAATATTTCACGCAAATGAATATTTGTTCTATATTTATGAACGAACTGTACTCATTTGAACTTTTTGGAGAAAGAAACGTATAGTCAATATGATTAATATTAAAAAAAATATTGTACAATTATATTCAAATAAGGTATATCAAAGTACGAAAAGTAAAATGTGCACATTGTAAAACAAATATGCACGATATTTGTTTTACAACATGTTGTGTTATTTTCGTTTATGTAAAAAATATAAAAAATGGAAAACGATAATCACAAACAAAACTGCTCCAATCGCCGAAACAAGATAATTAAATAAATTATTTTATAATTTTTAATATAGTTTAAGAATTTTCTTAAATAATATTGATACCTTTTTATTAAAAATCAATTGAAAAACTTGTTAATTATTATATAAAAATTTAATTGATAAGTTTTGCCATAGTTGCCATTGGTTTCAAATTTATTTAACACATAATAAAAAAAATATGGTATTTTTTAATTAAACAAAACAGGGTCGTCTTTAACTATGTTTATAATTGCAGATTTTAATAGTTCTAGACAGTAAGATAAGAATTTATTGTTCAAATTTCTTGATTTTAATGACACGCACAAAAACGAGCTAATACCTTGTTAGCTCATTTATATATATATATATATATATATTTATATATATATATATATATATATATATATATATATATATATATATATTGTAGAGATTCGAAATGTACTTTAAACAATGTCCTCGACAAAAAGTCCTTGTGTGCAGAAAATATAAATGAAAGCGACAACAAAGCGATACACAAATGGAAAATATGAAACTCTTTCATGGATTACATTTAATTGATAAATTTAATTGAATAAAATATATTAAGATAGAAATAAAATAGAGAGTTTTCTTATGTTACTTTTTGCTGAATTTCATTTCATACATTTAAAAATATTTTTTGTTACTTATATGTAGAACAATAATTAATGTGACATTTTCCACCAGTTTTGCAAATCTGCCCTACAAGTAAAAAATTTTTTTAATTTCATTTTACAAAATATTTTAAAATTCTGGTTGCTCCAGTAAGATTTTGAGGAAACTATTAAAATAAATGTTTTACATAGATATAATTCTAGAGAAACCACATCAATATTGCACAAAAGCATCTGAATTAGTTTTGTAACATTCGTTGTTTATCAACATTCATTTTAAGCAAAGATAAAGCGAAAAATTCCTCGCTTTCATCAATGGGAGAAAAAAGTGAACACGAGAAGATATCGAGGATACACAAACATTCATTAAGAGTGGAGAATCACGGGAAGAACACGTGATAATGACGTCAAAACAGTGTAGAATGAAATGACTAGAAAAAAATTACAAAAAGAATTTTATTTGATTCTTTTCTTCCAATTCAGAGAAAAGAACAGTGAGAAAGTGGCTTTAAAAAATATTTCCTTTTTCGCTATTCTAAAACTGAAGTCTGAAAGTACTCAATTTATGTTTAAAAATAGTAGTTTAAATTGATATGTTTGGCAAAGGACACGAAAAAATATTTTCAATTTAAATACAGTCTTTAAATATATCATATTTTATGTTCTCCGTGTTACGATATGGTATATTTTTTTAACTCAATAACTTTTTGCAAATTATTCTGTCGAAATAAGAGTTTTTCGTCAGATTAAAATTTATTAATACACAATTATTTTCCAAAACATTGAAAAAAATAATTTCGAAAATTAGCTGAAAAAGAATATAAAATTATAATTTTATACGCTTTCTATTATAAGAATATCATTTTATATAATGAAGTACATTCAGTCAAACTATTACAATTAAAATTTTATGAAATAAAAATCTATTTATAATATCTTTCACATTTGGTTTCGCTATAAAGTTGCAATATAGATTTGTTTACTTTCATATTAAAAACACATTTTTCAAAAATCATCTGCAAACGCATAAGAAAAGAAAAATATTTTTAATATACATTACACAATTAGGAAGAAATTATTTATATCACACTTTTCTTTTAAATAAATTTCTCACGAAAAACGTAAGCCAAAATTAATAATTATTTTTTTAAATTATTATTATTATAATTAGACTTCCCAAAATAAAAAAAAGAAAAGCAATATTAATAAAATATATTCTCAATAAAAGTAAATAAAAAATTTTAATGTATATATTTTTTTAAAGATTTAATGTATATTACTTTAATAAAATGTGTAATATTACGAACAATAAAATTCGTGAAAAAATTAAATTAAAATTTTTGACAGGTGAATTTGCATGATTACTTTTTACTTAAATTATAATACAAAAATAATTTTTTAGCATACAAAAATTATATGAAACTTAGTTAAAAAATAAATAATACAAAATTCAAAAATAATAGAATGCGTTCAACCGGAAAAATTAGAAATCTAAATATAGATTGAAATAGAATATCCCTATTCTAGAAAGAAAAGGAAAGCATGCCGTAATGGAAATATAAATGGAGAAAAAAAAAATGCAGTCTATAATTTTGAGAATGAAAATGGCGATAAAGGAAACTAGTTCGGTAAGTTTTAGAGGACACACAGCACATTAAGTTTAGCGTGAATGTCTTTCAGGAAAAGTTTCTAAACTATCGTCTCGTTTTCGCTTCTTTACTATAGTCTCATATTTTGCTCTTTTCACAGAGTTTAGAAAATTTAATGCATCAACTCCCATTGACACTTATTTTATTTTAAAAAAATGGAATAATCCAGTACATATGGAAAGAAGTGTGAAGCCAAATTACTTAAAAGGTTTTTGCATACAAATGCAATTTACTTGTATTATTTAGTTGTGAAAAAAAATTACAATTCCTATGTTCTGATTCGTTATTTCTCATTGCATATATTTGAGAAATTACTAAACTTTCTTTTTATAAATTTAAAAAAGCATAGAAATTAAAAAAAATGTTTAAAAAAAAGTGTTTTACATAAATTCGAAAAGTCTAAAAGATTCCAGTTAAAAAAAAAAAAAAAAAAAAAGATTAAACGTAAATAAGCAAAATATTTTCTTTTATTAATGTATATAAAATTCATTTGACGATAATAATAGAGGTCAGTATTCTTAAAATACTAACTCATAACTGAATTGTTTAAATTATAAAAGCTTTTACAAAGGAACTTCAGCATGAGTTTATAAAATAAATCAATTATATTAACTTTGCGCTTAGTTTTAAATAAGATGCTAATTTGAAGAAAAAAATTTATTAAAAGCTTTCAAATCTTTGGAAGTCAAGAAGTAACGAAAATTAATATCAACAAAATCTCACTGAATTTAGTTAAAATTACATGTTATTATCTATTATTTTAATATAAGGGTCTTGTGTATATGAGAATATTTTAATAAAGGAATGTAAATGGCCAAAAATATACAACTGAAAAAACTTAAATTATTTACACTGTCATATGAATATTAAAAAATAAAATGAATATTTTTTTTTATCAAAACAGAAAACAAAAATTATAAAAATATATACCATAATAAAAACATATAAACAATATGAAACTGGAGTTGTTTTAAGTAATAAAAAATATTCCGCATTTATTTAATTTAGAAAAAGGCAAATTTATGTAACACCATTTGTTAACCTACACATACTATTATATTTGTGCTTAAACGAAAAAGCTATTAAAATTAATAAAACTTAACTGTAACTGTAACAAAGTGATGCGCATAAGAGGAAAATGAAAAGATAAAATAAAGCTCACCGGAGAAATATAATCCCGGAGACGTGAAAGCCGGTACAAGGGAGAGAGAGAGAGTGTCACAAAGCGTTCCTTTTTAATCCCAAACGATAACTACAAGTGAGGCTCTGTATCTAGCGACAGAGTCACTCATTAGGAAAGCAGTGGCAGACGATAGAGACCTTGGGAATAAAATCCGGCGATCGCAGCAGACTGCAAGGTAGAATAGAAAGCGAAATAAAGATCAGGGCACAACCAGTAGCGAGATACACCTCACTCCAGTTTATTTTCGAATCCTTCTCCTATTCCTCTCTCCTCCCCCCCCCCTCTGCCAGAAATCGTTTGGCAATCAACGGAATATTCGCGGCGCGATTATTTTAAGCCAATTTCGACATTTAGGTGTCTGCAAAACTTATCGAGGGACATTTATCTCCACTGACAGAGTGAGATTCAGTTATACAAAATAAACCCTTTACAAAAATCTCCATAACCAGATGCTTTTCAAAAAAGCATATTTAAAAAAATAATTTTGAATAAAACTTTCTTGTAAATAATAGTTTAACCCTTCTTTGCATAATGGTGGAAATTTCCATCATAACCTATAATGCCCAAAAATTATATAAAAGAACAAGTTCACTTTAAGTGGATCGTGTTTGGATACCTTTTTAATGTCCATTGCATAAAAAGAAACATAGCTGTCAAAAATAAACAAGTGTGAAACGAGCTTAAAGTTGTCTTATTCCGCTGATTGTTGTAGTTGCAATAAACGTATGATTTCGTTTATAATTTTGTTTTATTATATTAGAGTTTCTATTACTAAAAAATTGAAAATGAGTGGAAGAAAGGTTTGTGACACGTGTTTCTGTTATTTTCCTCTTTTATTTCTATTGAGTACTAAGCTATTGATCTAACTTTGAATGATGATGGAAATTTTTAGCATATTGTTTTTTTGCTAAATTTATACTATGAATATATACTAAGATTTTTTTTAACCATTTTTCCTTTAATTTTGAACATGAATTATATCAACTTGATTAATTTCACCAATAAAGAAAAAATCATGCAAAGAAGGGTTAAGTTGCTAAGTACAAAGAAACGCTGTCATCGTGTCACTTGATACCATGGCAACCGAAAGTCTAACCTTGATGCCCAGAAGTGATTGTTAATTTGGTCCTAGGTTTGAATGCCTAGAAGAAGGAGATTGATTAATATCAATCTCCTTTCTTCAGGGATTCAAACCTAGGACCACTTACTTGAAAAGTGACAAGAAACCACACACAGTAAATGTATAATCATAAACTGACTTCATTTTAAATTTTGGAAATTTTCAACTTTCGGTTACAATACAGAACCATGCTAATTGCTCACTTGTTCCCTTTAAGCTAGCGTATCACAGTGAAACTTCAATCTGTTGCTCTAGTAACAACTAGCTTGTTGATGCACTGTCTTCAGCATTTTAAGTTTCAAATAAAATTCGATTTCCGTGATAACAGAAGCTAAAATGCAATACTGAATGCTTCAGACAGTTTCCTTTAAAATTGGAATGCCATGGTAATCTACTATTTGTCATAAAGGGACAGATAAAGCGATGTCACATTATTGTGTTCGTAACTAAATATCAAATAGTTTGGTATATTTGTTGTTCAGAGCTCAATTTTTGGACATGAAAGTTAACTAGACTGGAATGTACAGCTAAAGGCAGATTTTGAAACACTACAAACACTTACGCCTACAGTGAGAGTCGAACTCAGGAACTATGGAATCGAAAGCCTTAATGCAAAACACCCAGCTTGGCAAAATTGTGGAAAAAATTCCAACAATCTGCAAATAGCTGACTTGATTAAAAGATCAAAAACGAAAATTGGCCCCAAATTTTTAAATTTTCAGACTTGTTAAAATTACAATTCACATATACGAAGTCTTTAGACTAATTTTGATACTGCTCTGTTCAGGAAACTAGGAAAACTCTTTCTAAAATGTACATAAAAGTGAGATTTTTTTTTAAGAAAGATAAATTACGTAACTTTCAGCTGTAAGTCATCCACTATGCTGATCATTACTATACACATAGCGACATTTCCTATTGTGAATAATATTTTGAACATTTTTTTGCACAAAGTAAAACACAACTTGAAGAAAGCTATTACTGATACGATTTCACTTCCAGTAATCTTTCTTTGACATTTTAACGTGGGAAATAAAAGAATATTTATTCTCATAATAATAACAATAATAAACGAAACAACCAAAGACATTTTTTTAAATTAAAAAATTTTCATTTTTTTTTGTTCTAATTGCTAATTTCGAAAATTATATTTTTATGGCGCTGAATTCTGATTACACATAACATCATCCGATTTAAATAGTTACCGTTAAAAAAACCCCTCGATGCAAATATTTTCATATAAGATTTAAATGAAAAAAATTCACGAGAAATAATTCCCATAGGCATGTCGAAATTTTTAACAATGCCATAGTTATTTATTTTTTTTTTAACAAACGAAATAGATAATACAACACGGCGAAAGAATTTCACGTTAGTTACAATCGCAGTTACAACCGCCGACGGAGCAGACGATTTCAAAATGACTGCAAAAATAAAACTGGACGTGAAGGCCATATTATCCAGCGAACAACTACTTCGGATCGCTTCCTAGGTGTTTTTATTCTTTCAAAAGGGAAAAGTGCCACATTGTCAGAAACTTTATACACCTTGCAACCTTTTATTAAACGCTGGAACCAAGAGGTAGCGAACCAGGCGTGAACAGCCATTTTTCTTGTCTCCGACTCGATGCCAAAGTTGGTTGGAGCTTACATTTCGTACCCTCCCAAGAAGTATAGAAACACAAGATGACAAAGAAATGAATTCAGTCGACTTCATGAGAAACAACAGAACTTTAACATTTCAATTTTAATTTCGTTAATTAAAATTTAAAGCGCAGTGGAGAGATTAACAAACAAAGGATATAGTAAAAATATAATATTCAAATTATTGTCTTCCGCGACAGCGAAGACAATAATGAGCTTCTTGCAGACAGCGAGTAGTAATCACGTGTCACACGAGGGGAAATCCTGAAAAAAAAATCCCAAAATACCCACTACAATAGATGAGTTTGCAGAAAAAAAGAGCCGTAGACTTTAGCTTCGTTTAACAGTACAAGGGTCAAGACCCTGACCTTCTACATTAAAATAGAGTGATCCAAACATAAAACCAGGCTGAGCTACAACAAATTGTATATATTCGAGAATAGATTAAATTATTCAAAAGTTAGCAGTGTAAACTGGTTTCATTATTCAAAGTTTAGCACATATACCTTTTAAGTATTTAACTTCCATAATATAGTTCTTCGAATTCTAGTGTAGCGTAAAGTGATAGGAAACAAAATTGTTCTGGTGTTCCGAAGAAAGTGAATTCGATATCGGATCCTATTATAAAGCATATTAAAGGACTGAATACGTTAAACAGTTAAAAACTCTAATTTCATCATGTTAGTATGATTTGGAAGAATGGGTAAAAAGGCGGCTCGAACTCAGATGTCGACATGGTACATATCAAAAGTATCAGACGGTGGACTGAGGCTTTGATTGATATTAGCAGCCGAAAACGCAACGTAAAATACAATACAATAAATATTGATCAAAGTAGACTAACTAGAGAAAAGAAATAAGAATGTAGTACGTAAAAGATTATGAGCTCGAATCTGAAGCAGTGAAACACTGACATGATGATATAGATTATATTAAGTTTCAGAGTTTCACAGCTGATATGGAAGATGCAGAAGGTAAGTCCTGTAATTTATACTGTAATCTTAAAATGTGTTTACTAGAACTTTTATCCGCTCGGTATTCCAGTAGTAAAACTTCTGTATAAAACTAGGATTGAAAATGTACTACAGATATAAACCACTCTCGGTGGCTGATATGATCAAAAAATAAAGTTTAAAACGGATTTCAAACTACTACACAGAAACGAATCCTAGTTGGGGAAGTCGAACAAAAAACTATTGAAATGAAAATCAGAGCAATGTAGAGTCAGGAACGGTTGAAGTTACCTTTGTTAAGTTTGTCTAAAGATAAAAGCAAACGCATCAAAAAAGCTATGATGAAGCAAATTTAGAAGTTTTCTGAGTTTCCTCAAATGTTGATAATGAAATGATACACAAATGTTCTTTACCATTTAGTTACTTTTGAAAGATACAGACAATGGATTTCATAAAAAAAAACCATACTACATTCCCGAACTACTTCCCAAATGCGAGCTTTAAATAATTATACTATCATCGCTTCATATTACACACAAATAAATTCAGAATTGAACTCACAACCAAATAAAATACACATCAGTTTTGCTTAATTTTTTCATAACCGTAATTACGATCTTCAACATATTTACAAAAAGTACTCGTAAAAGTTTTGACGTTCCTTTGCGTAAACATCGACATTCCGAATGATTCAAACGCAGAAAAATAATTATGAATTTTCTTTCAAGCATTTCTTTTCAGCACAACTTAAAGAGCAACTCGTCAAAATAAGAGTTGGAAAGAAAAATATCTTTTACACCTGGAATGAAATTTACCTCTAACATTTCAGAAAAAGGAACGAAAAAAGAAAACTCTTCTCCAAGATTGGCTTGTTTAAAAAAAAAAATTAGAACAACGAAACACTTTAGTGATCCTTATATATTAAGGCACCAGAGATACCCTCCCACTACTGCCAAGGAGGAATGTTCTTCCCTTCTGGAATGGCGCCAAAGCGCCAACTTGGCACGAGTTGCCAAGTTCGGATATAGTAACAATGG